>DWHO01004522.1:0-11005 GCA_018247575.1 Eurytides lysithous rurik
TTACGCATTCTTGCGGTTCTTGCTTTTCGTACACATAATTTGGTATGGTCCCGTCGGTTACGAATAATTATATCCGAACAGCAATTTCAAAAATGTATAAAGACGTTAATGTCATAATTTTATATTCTCTAAAATATTGTTTCGCTCGTTCTTTTATTTATTTTCACGGGGCCGCTGAGATGTACATAAGACGTTTTAATTATTCTAAAAGGTTATATCAATTACTTTCATAATTTTAGTCTGTTCGTGGCTAGGAACGCTAAAAAGTATTCGAAATGTCAAAAAAATTCTTTTTTGACATTTCGAACACTTTTTAGCCGAATACTTTTTACCTTTTTATATAAAAAAGCGATAATATGCTTAAATTTGTTTAATTTAATAAGAAAAAGGTCGTACATTAGTAATAATAATAAATATCAAATCGTATCAATCCAAATGCGTGTTATATAGATAATTAACACCCTGATACAAAACAAACACTGGCTTATGCTTACTTATGCTCATCGCTCAAATATTTTGCCCTGGGAGGGAATCGAACCCACGACCTTCGACTTTGTCTGGAGCAATAATCACTACACCAATGGTTAATTCTGGCTTTTTCAATTGTTAGTTCTTAATTATTGGTTATGCTTGTAGTGTATGATTTTAACCTAAAAAAATATCTTGTCTTAACTGTGTCATAACCGTGTACAAGTATTAACTAAGATCGACATTTGATTTGTCTTTGTAACGTGACAATGGTTTAAAGAATGTAAACAATTTATCAAATTTGTCGGTTTTGAACGCTTTTTGCACAGTAACAAATAGTTATTATCTAAAACATATACTCTACATTATGTATATACACGTGCAATAATCGCAAATAGGGACAAAATCATTTCTATATACACTAACATAGCAGGGCTATTGAGGCGATATTGTCCTTTACAATCTTTATTAACTAAAAACTTACAAAACTATTTAAATCTAAGCGACAACCTCTAGCTTCGGCGATCGAGCGAGGAGTGCCGGTCGGTGTGTGATTGTCCCACATTGACGATTTCCTGGTGTCAGCAAAAGTATTGTTCGCAGCCACGATTCCAAGATCTCGCTGTAACTAGAGTAAGATAGGAATGTGGTATGTACGTCATACGGGCAGGCGTCCATAGATAACACGCATATTTACTTTGAAATAAATATTTGCACTTATTGCATAATACAGAAACAAAGAAATTTCTCTTTTCAATAAACCGTCGCGTCTCTCTTACTATGATATTGTGAGTAGAAATAACCATATAACAACGCGCTGACTGAGTCATTGAACAATTATTTATGTTAGTATTTATACAGTTATACATTATTTAAATTCAATTATCATCACAAACTACAGGAACCTGTTTTTGAACGAAGCATTTGATGGCTTTTCACGCTTTCCTTTGTGACATAAAGTTTATATATCACAGATTTTGATGTGTTTTCAAAGAACTATGTTATACCTTAAGCATTTAAACATTTGTCATGAAACACAAGGTAAACCGTAACAAAATTCAGTTTTACGGTATGGATGGTTAAAATACTTAATCTCTTTAATTGTGTCATCAACTAGAAACGTAATGCCCTATACAGATGGCGGCATTGACATCATAAAACAAAACTACTAAGGTTAAGTACTAAGTTAAGTTTTATTATCAAATTTTAGTGAGTTCTGTTACCGTTATTAAGTAGACTTAACAGCCTAGACCAACAACAAAGTATAATACTTCGGTGTCTACGAAATAGGTAAAGAAAACGTTATCAAGAATTTATAATTATTAAAAAATAAACATAATAAACAAACTTAATAACATATTTTAGTACTAAGAAAATGTTACAGATAAAAATTGATCTTACATGTTCTTTTCCTTTACGCATCACTTCGTTTTATAACACACAATGTTATCTATTTTATATCTCCGAAATAATTTATTATTTTCGGTCTTCTCAGATCTCACTCTTCAAAACGCTTTATTGTCTTCTAGCCCCGTTCATGTTTTTAGACTTAAGAACTTTCATTCGTTGATAATACAGTGGAACTTTAGGAGACCACGAACTTTGTCACAGCGTGTTTTTTGGAAAACAAATATTTTTAATTTACGATAGGGCATGTATTTCACATATCGATTGTTAATATATGATATGACAACACTCCATCCATACACACTTACATATTTTAAAATACATACTTACATAGATAATTAACACTGTGACACAGAACAAATGCTGCTCATCGCACAAATATTTTGACCTGGGTGGGATTCGAGCCCACGACCTTTGGCTTTGCAGTCAGGAGCACTAACCACTACATCAACGGTAGTCGGCAATAAACTCGACAGTTACTCTTTTAAAATATCTTTACAATATGTTAAGCATTAATCGAATGTAATAGCTATCCTACATACGAGATATCAATGGATTAGAAAGTTCCACGCATTATGATCTACTATAGAATAAACTAAATGTAACTCAGGTAGAACTATACGCTTGTTTTCCACGTATCTTAACAACAACTATAATTATTATAATCCTTTATTCCTATATATCCTTCTTTCTTCTTTTCTTTTTAAACATGTTTACATAGTAATAAACACGATATTAATTTACAGCATAGTAATAGATGACAACTACATTATGTCAGGGTAGTCCTTACCTCCCAAGTAAGTTATTCAATAACTCTTATATAAAATAAGTCTTAGTTACTCTTAACAACGAACGTTAAAAAACAATATTTTTTTAAAGAAGCCGTCGGGCATTATTTCATGGAAAAAATAATAACTTACATTTTAATGAATATTTAAAAACCCTTTCACAAATCACCCTATTTAAGAATAAGTAAAATATACAGTGAGCTTGTGAAAGATAATGACTCTTTAAATATATTCTGCAAAAAGCGCATGAAAACGTAGATTATTCATACGCACAAGTATATATATAATTCCTATTATGGTATTCGTCATTTTAATTATTATTTAGTATTTTACTAGCAACTTTATTAAAACCACATAACATACAAACAATGTTGAATGCTAAATAAGTGCTTCTTGACGCTTCTAGTTACGTCTGTAAATAATGATTAATCATTATGCTAAAGTGGATTAACCACGCGCTGAGCACAAGTCACTGATACATATACAGAAGTAAAATAAAATTAATTTACATTTTAAAATTAATTTTAATTAACTTTTATTTATTACAAATAAATTTCGTCCATAGATAAACTGTTTACCTCAAAAATATGAACCGGGTTTCATCTTGTTTTGTTATGAAAATAAAAAAAACTTTGTAGGTTATAAAAACAAAGATTATATGGTTTTTAAGTAGCATGCTTAGAAATAAAAATAACATAAAATTGTTTTACATCGGTGCTAATAAGTAAATCAAAAGATTTTGTTTTTCGTAAAGTTTTAATAAAAAAAACGTGTATTTGTGCTTATGTACGCACGTAAGAAGTTATACTTCTTTGGGGTAACAAGATAAAAATCTTTCTATAAATGTCATAATTTTTCCCTAACGCACCAAAAGAAGTATAACTTCAAAAAAAAGCCTTTGAAAGAAAGAATTCCTTTAAGAAAATACAATCAAATTCAATCCTAAGAGAGAAACTGCCAAACTGAATATACAATACCCATCGTATTATAAAAACTGTATGATGGCAACCCCCAAAAAAAATTTATTAGTATAAGAAAGTTTCATAATATATTCGGTTAGTTAAATAAAAGTCTTATTAAATATAATAACTAAGCGAAATAATGTAGTGATTTCTTGTGTCACCGTACACTCCACATTGTTAAATGTAAATGTACGTGTTTTATATTTTCCGGATGGGCATTTAAATTACTAACTTAAACAAAACCAAATTGCCTTAAAATGTACGTATATCACTTGACTTTATGTTCCTAATAAACGCAACGAGCAGCATCATAGCGTATATTACGTGCAAGCACCAACACTCTCAATTCCCAAATTTCGCGAGGTTGAGAATACGCCTTGCACTTGCATTAACATAAATTTGCACACGAGAAAGCGATGCTTTGAGGTGTATCCGTTTTACGTCATACAAACTCTGCGAGTCACTTTTGCACCTTATCCCGTACCGCACTACCGTATAACAAAATATTACGTCTCGTTTTGCAAAATTAATTTTCAACATTCTTAAATGAACATTTAAATCGTAACGATACAATTTGTATAAAGTTTGATTGCACATTAAAAATACGAATTTCATAAATATAAGCAAGAATATAGATAGGAAGTATTCTATAAGGAAGAGACTTTAGTAAGCTTGTTTCTAACCACATCGAATTTTGATGAGTTTAAATTTTATTTACGACGCCCATTATTTCTATAAAATCTATTGAAGCTACTCCACGAGGCATAGTACCAAGAACACTGACTGAATTTCCCCGATTAACAGTTATACTTGACCAGTGGATAAGAAAATAACCAGAAAGTCGCGTCACCATATAAATTCTTCCAGCTGTTTCAGCAGCGCTGGTGCCGAGATCGAACTTATATTCGTAAACAACGCGATACTTTTTGACTTGTGATTAGTACTCCAGACTGCAAAGCCAAAGTCTTGAAATTGCAAACAAAGGTCAAAAAGGTCAAAAAATTGACTTCATCCGACACGAAGCCTGACCCTCTTTCAATCCAGACTTAAATTCATTAGATTTTAAAATACAGCAACACTTGAAGGAAAGGACCTGCTCATCCTGATTTGGAGTCATTTCAGGCATCCTTATTCGAAGCAGCCGCCCATATTCACGTTGACTACGTTCGTGCTGCTATAGACAACTGGCCCTGCAGATCTTGTATTCAAAATTCGTTTTGCTAGTTGTTTACATTTCGGCATAACAAAAAATTATGGTTTTCTAGTCTCTTTTTTCATCAAAAATTCATATCAATTCATACATCTCAATTAAAACTTATTGCGTAATATTGTTATTAATTATCAATACACGTAATACATCATTAAAAAAATGCCTAAGTCGTTTCTCATATAGTCTTAATTTATTGTTTTACAACGACTAATTAATATTAATTGTATTTCGGAATTTACAGACGACATACATATGTCGTTCTGTATTAAATTAAAGTGCAAGCAGCATGTGTTCATGTGATTTAACTCTAACGGCTTTGAAGAGCTTTATAGCACTAGCAACGTTTCACGAAACTTATTAAACTCCTAACGTGACTTGTGAGTGATTTACGATTTTGTGTAATTAAAAATACTAGTTAAACGATAAAAGACTACCTTTGATGTCATGAGTGAAATTATTAAGAAAATAAAAATATTTAAAATAAATCAACTCATTTACAATTTGAAAACTTTTCTTTTAATATTTAACACTTAAGTTTTTCTAAGTTTATATTCGATCAGTTATTCTTTTATATATGTATAAAATATTCTCATAATCGGTACTTTATATCGATTTTAGCCCACTAATCATTTCTTGTCATTATGCGAATACCACTTAAGGTATTTATAAATAAACAAACAAACGGACACTCGGCTACTGTGTTCGGCGTTACTCGGTCACTGTAAAACAAACGTTAAATTTGGAGCTTGTTGTTATACAAGACTTGCTTCACAATATATAGTACAGTGACTAGATATTCCTTAAGACAAATAAGGTACACTTACCTTCTCGTACTGAGAAGAAGGGCGGTGAATGCACCGTTACACATTTGTTTGACTAAGTCTTTTTATACGTAAGGTATTTGGATTGCGTGTGACCAATACATCTAAAGAGTTGGATCAAAGGAGTTGCATGCCTGTACTTTTGTTTGTAGTGAATAAACATCTCTTCCGTGACCGTAAACAGTGTGAAGTATTCGAAACGTCACGAGTTTAATACATAGTTAAAATGTTAAAAGTTATACGTTTAATGTTTTTAGGTTTAGGATTGGTCTATTATATAAATTAATACCAGTGGTGTTATCTAACAATCAACTTTTAGGTGGTGCAAAAGACAAGGAAGGCGAACAAACAGAAGTAGAAATGCATTACAGATATACAATAATTAACAGTGCAAACAATCAATAAGTTAATAGTGAATTTAAGCTGGTGCTCACTGGTTTTATTTTTTAATGCACTGCGACTCTTTACCGTTCTAAATTTCAGCGGTAGCGATTCCACAGGAAAAACAGAACAGAGCAACCTGAATGAAGCTAGAGAAACGCATAAACTTTGAAGTGAGGGGACAAAGAAAAATACAACTATACGTCAAACGGAGATTCTTATCAATGGTGGTACAAATAAAATGAAAGAAAGGAGATAAGTAAACAGTAGCAGAAGAAAAATTTCAGGAAATCATTTGAGCCTATCGAGCTAAACCCTTTTAAAATTAAAAACAATTGTAGTAGTAGAATGATGCTAATAATTTAAGTTCATAAATAAACGTTCATAAATTGGTCGGGCTTCCTTGAACCTAACGCTTAACACTTTTTGTTATTTTCGAAAACGTTTCATTTTTTTTTCATTTGACATAGCAATTCGGTCACGAGGTACATACTTTTACAATTTAAAGAAAAACAAGTAAATTTACAAAAATACAGTGGATATAAATAAAGGAAAGCAGAGGCTGAAAAAGGAAGTAGGAGGGTGGGAAACGGACAAAACACTTTACGCCAATTTTCTGTTAGGTCGTGGTACTTTTCTAGTTCGAAGCAGCCCGTTCAGCAGCAACGAAAGCTACTTCGCGGTATTTTACATTACCAATATCAAATATTTTCTATAAATCAACAATCGTTAAACTTTCTAATTGTAAGGAAAGTAAATTAAACACTTAAACGATAAACGAACATTTTAAAGTTCGTCTTATAGAACTCACTATAGCGTCGTACTTAGTAGAATTTTGTAAGGATAGAACTCACGCTGAGTCCGCTTAAGATCGTACCTCAGCATCGATGTTTATTTCACTGCGGTCCCGGTTTGAACGATCACGTATACATTACTAGGTGAAGAGCTTTACCCTTTTTTACATCTCGATTACTATCACAGAGCAAGCCAAGTACAGCTAACAATGTTTAGAATAGAGGGTCAAAACTTAAACAATGACATATTTAAAAAAAATAGTGCAATACGAGAGAAACTGCCTCCGTGGTCTCGTGGTATAGGCCCACGCTTTTCAAATCATTCGTCTAAACACGATTTGGTAAGCTTAAGTCCCTTGTTGGGTCTACCCTTTTGACAAGGAGTGACATAGGTCATTCTATCCGTATTTCAAAATATTTACTTAAAATTAAGAACTACACGAGCTAAACCGCGGATAAAACAGAGTTAATTTTAATTCTTATATAAATATTTGCGATATCCGACTTAATGTCATAATTTGTAAACAATTAAAATGAATTAGAAGTTAATGCGTTTCAAAATTTAACAAAGCTTGTCGAATACCTCATTATTACTTCAAATGGACATTTATTTTATAATAATTAAGAAGTTTGAAAATTATTAATAGCGTTGAAGTTTTTTTTAATTCAATAGTCTGTTAAAGGATGTTCTTGTTTCGAGTAATCGGATAAAACTTTTTCTTACAATTATATACTTCTAATTTTACCGCCGATTTAAAAATGTTGGGAATGCCTGGAAGAACAGCTGGAAAAAAAAACACCAAAAAAGTTTTTGTGATCGCAGCTGGTAGTTTTAATTTTATAAGCTGCAAAACGATAAATAAGTAGAAATAAGAACGAGCCAGAACTTCCAGATACAGAGTAAACGTTTTTTTTACACATTATTACAGAAGCTTTCAACGGATGGCGCTTTAATTGTTTAAATATTAAATAAAAGCATTGGGACAAATATAATAAGTTAGGTTAAACATAAAATGAAGTAATTACGCCTGTGGCGTTGTCCTTCAAAAAAGAAAATTGTAAGTTTACAATTTTCTTTTTTGAAGAACAACGGACAATTCACAAAAAAATGAGCATTCGCATATTTTTCCAAGGACTGAGACATTTTTTTGCGAACAAGTAATAAAATCATTAGACGTCAAGAAATGATTGTAAACCAATCTCATATTGAATAAAAAAAATACTTTGACTTTAACTTCAAAACTGCTTAAAGGTGCAGGTTACCATTCGTCTATGTAAACTAACGTTTATGTTTATGTTTTTTATGGTGGTAGAGCCACACAGCTGTTCCCGCTGCTGAATGGGTAGGACCAATCGGATCATGATTATAACAAAGTTCTCAGTAACATAGTCTCTATTGAAATTCAATCACGTTTATTCGAGTGAATTGTTTGACTTGAATATTCGTCATGTTTATATTCTCTAAATAGATCCCCTCGTAAAAGCATACAATTAAGAATTTTCTTTTTGCGTCGTCTTGGGGCACCGATATTCTGTCCAACGTCTAGTAATTTGAGGACTAGTAAATTTGTTGTTACTAGAGTGATGCCACCATTTCCACAGCATTTTTCTTTTACAATAAAAGGTAGATACGGCAAGTTATTCTGCCACCAAGGAGTAATACAAGCATTACTGTGTTCTAATTAATAGTGAAATGCCCCGAGAAACTACTGTACCTAGCTCGGTACTTCTAGAATATATAATATCATAAATACATTTTTCTTTTATTACGTATACCTTAAAGATAAATGGATTACAAAGGGTGGACTTAATGCCTTGAGGCATTAAGTTCACCTGAATGACGAACGTAGCAATATAACGTTCAAAACACTGCTTGGCGCTGTGTTACTGCAACGTGGGTAATTTTTTTCTACATTTGTATTTTCATGCCACAGATGCATTCAAGATACTCATAGACATAGCATAACAGATTTATGTTAGATATTATATATACGTTAGATATTTCATAATGTTCTAAGTACAATACAGTAAAATCAATCAACAAACGAACGTTAATTACGATCTTAAAATTTGCCTTTAAGAAACTTTTCAACATTCCGATAGTTTAAATCAATCAAATTCTTCGTTTGTATACTCGGTCTTATTGCTTGTTAAACAAACGTTCTTTACCTCCCGAATAGTTACACAATTATGTATGTTTTTATGAATCACTCAGTTTTCGAGTTATTATAGCAGCTGTGTATACACGTGACTTTTATTGACCTTAGTTCAGAATCTGTCCTCAATGTGTCAGTGAACAAACATATAATCTACTGTGACTACACTTTTCTGTATATATATATATCTTTATTATATTCTATTGTATTCTTTTTATTATACATATCTTTACATCTACACTTTTATTATATTACAGATTATTAGCTGCTACTAGGCTTTATCTACGGCTTCTGTTTCATTGGTTACAAAATTGGTCAGATATTTCTATTTTTTTTACTACATTTATATGCAGAAATGCTAAACGATGCTATAACGTAAAGTAAAACCAAAAAATACACATATTCATAATATCAGTAAGAACTTATAACGTCTTGTTCCTATTTACGTAGCGCTACGAGCAGTTCAAGCTCGATTATTTAATATGCTACGCAAACGCTACGCCGTGTAGTTTCGAAAGCAATCTTCATTCCATGAATTCTCAGTAAATATTAAAGGCTGAAGACGAAACCAAGAACAATTTCAGTTTCTATTTATACTTATTTATATATAAGCAATGCGAGAAAGCTATGAGAATTTTGGATGTTTTGTTAATTATTTCTGCTAACTATATAAACATATAAATTTTTAGTGTTAGGTGCGAATACAGTTTTAATATAGTTTCAGTTTCAACTAAATTAGACTGAACGGATTATATCAATATATTTATTTTAGATATAACACAAGCAACATTCATGATTAAGTAACACTACTACAATTTGGTACGTATTCGTTTGACATTTTATACGAGAGTTACACAAAGCCCGATGAAAGTGGTTCTTGAAAATGAGCACTAAAAGGTTGAATACTACAGAGTATACAATAATTAAATAGCTTTTCTGTTTTATTTAAATGTTTTTTTTTAAATCATTGATATACATATATGGAAACATTGGACGAAAAGCGTACATTTACATATGACAACAAAATTTTGAGTTATGAATGTTACACTTTGGCAAGTTACCTTAAACTTAAGGTGATGAAACTGATTTCAATATAACTTATGTCAATGCATAGCTCTTGTAATTTATAAGCTGGAGTGTGTTAATACTCATCGATACAACGGTTTTTTTCTCAATATATAAAGCGACCGACATGTTCTATCTGTATTCCCTATAATTACACTTGCGACATTTCCCTACAAACCACAACATTATTTATCGATTTATAACGTTATTCATTTTTGAGAAAATTATTATATTGCCAGCTCTTATAAGCGTTATTATTACACTTATATTGTTTCTTTCAAATGTTAACATAAAAAGGCTCGGAAATAACACAACCTTATTTTATGATCGTTCCTTTGAGCTATCGAACACAATTATCTACTTCCTTCCAATCTAGGGAATAATTACATCTAAGCGTTAGTGCTTCTTAGTACAATTATTCAATAACCCTTTGAACGTGTAAGCTTAGCGGTTAGTGTAAGTTTGCGCGCAACCTCTTAAAACATAAGCGGAATAAATTTCTTGTTGTCGCCAGTGTTATTACTAAATTTAAAATTAAGTTATTACCTTATTTATGGGCTAAAGTAAATCCTGTATTATCATTCTGTCCAGCGATTTTAAATGGGGAAAAGTTAAAATCTGTGGAAACCAATATTTTTAGTTTTAACGGTATCCTCAAATCTAAAATTGGGCTCTCATTTCGATGAGTTGCCAGGTAGAAAAATTAGATCAATCTCAGATATAGAAACAGCTCGCATAGTTTATTTTAGCTATTTCCACAGTATTATATCTTATGACATACTATTTTGGGATAATGCAGCTGCCATAAATACGATCTTACATACTCCAGAAGAGACCCGTTCGTGCTACCTATAAGCTTAGTAGCAATATCAACGTTGGTAGAGCCACGCAGCTGTTCCCGCTGCTGAATGGACCGGCTCGAACCGGATTAGTACCACGACCTCACAGAAAAT
>DWHO01004523.1:0-11003 GCA_018247575.1 Eurytides lysithous rurik
TACACAGTGGTTTTATTTAGTAATCCCTAGTGCTACACATCAGGTCAAGCTAATACCAGTCGCGGTATTAAACAGTTCCTCTTTAAAAAAAATAAATTTAGGGATTAATTTATTTAGTTTTTAAGTTTAGATTTTAATCGTTTGTTTTCAAAGTTTTAAATAAGAAAGAAACACTTTTAGTGAATAATTAAAGCATGAATTATTAAATGTTGTGGCAGCGATAAAAGAAAATTGACTGTTATTTTTATTACAATACATTGTTACTTCGTTTTACCTTACATAGTTTTATGTATCATTTTCTAAAGAATAAATAGTAATAAAAATATATCGTAGAAAGTGTCGGAGTAACGCTTGGATTAACCAAACGACATCTTTAAGGGACACGTGGTACCAATATTTTTCAGGATTCGCTCACAAAGCAATTTACACAATATGATATAACTTGTTACCATTACGTTTTATGAGCAATTAGATTTCGAGGACGTTTAAGGAAGCTCGGGGAACTTACGGTGTACTTTATTTTGTTAATCCAACTTTTATCTTCGACTGAAATCAGACCTTATTTTTACACAGCTGCGATTTAATTTTAAACAATTGCCAAAACATACAACTCAAAAGAGAAAGATTTACCCAATTCGTTCGTAAATATAATGGGATATTATTCAGTAGGGACATATTGTAACACTGTAACTTCTCAATATGTTATGTAAACTTGAAATGAAATAAACATTACGATCATCTCGAACAATCAATGTAATTGTAATCAATTAATGAAGCACGCTGATTTTCTTCTTGGTTTTACAATTCTCTCATTCCAAACGACGTCTTGAAATATAATTTGCTAAGTTTGTTTTTTACAAATATTATATGAAAAGAATTTTAGCTATATATTCTTCTTGTATCAAAGCGAGAGAGACTGAGAATAAGCAGCATATTTTCTTTTATAACAAAAATGGACTATAAAAGTTGATTATCAACCTTCGAATAAAGTGTAAAGAAGAGGTTTGGCATAAAATTTGAAACAAGAGAAAAAATAAGCGGTTTTCTTTTAAATAAACTGCTTCACTTTAATATGAGCTAGACTTTAATATGGGCACGTATAAATTTCCAGTGTTAACAGTTGCCTTTCTTAGAGTATAACTTATAGACGTGTGCCGAAGACCAACTTTGTTCTCGATGTCTGTCATTAATTTTCATAAAACGTGCCAAATTATCTTTATACTTGTAGCGTATTAATCTTGTTCTGCTTTCACTATTTTTCTTCTTTTCATTTGATCACCTTTTCCCCCGGTGTGACTCTACAAATTTTATTTTGTACCTTTATAATATAAGGCTTAATATACTTATACTTATACTATAACACTTTTACGTTGAGTGAGGTAACCTTATTTAACACATTAACAGCGGTTAGCAAACACTTGCTAGAACTAAATAAAGTATTCCGTGCTTCGTTTTGTGTGAAAGAGAACGAACTAAGCTTTGTAATTTTTAATATGAGTAAGGATCTTACAGACAGAATTGAATTCATACGAATTCTCGAAGCCAATAATATTCACAAATCCTATTAGGTAGAACGCTTTTCGATATGAAACTCGTACATTTTCCACGAAATTTACAATACATGCCATAGTGCAAATGTCAAGTGCAATGCGCTGGAACGAAGTGTTCAAATAAAACTTTAAACGGAACAAACAGTTTTATCATCTTCATGTCCAAATATTAAACTTCAGTGATGCTGTTACCTTAAAACTTCTTTGAAAATCAGTCTGTTTTTGTACTTATTTGTACAGAACTCGTTTCGGTTTTATTGTAACAATTAATCTCAATAAATTCACACATATATTGACATTACGCACACGAGTAACGCGATACAAGACTACAGCTTATTTGGGAGGTTATGCCGGCCATTTTAGACAGTGAGTCTAACATGTTTCGGCCTTTCATAAATCATATTGCGGTTTAAAGTGTTTAAAGTGATCAATTGGGCACACAAGTATTAAATCATATATTAGTGTAATCAAGTATTGTAATAATATATCGTATGGGTATGGTTATGTTTTATTTAGAAATTATTATTTTTGTTTATTGTATGAATGACAAAAGCTCACGAACTAAGAATCTTCTAGAAAAATATATATAAATAAAATTCGAAATAAAAATAAATCTTATAAAATACAAATAATTATAATATTAAATAATAACTAACTACACTAAAGTAAAAAATAATAATAACATTAGTATTACTTTCAAATGAACATCAAATTTATGAGAAAACTGAACACTACCAGAAAAGGAACAAGAAGAAAGTCTTATCTTCTCTACTAACAAGACCATCCGGTATTGTAAAAAGTTTCCAATCTCTTGCAAACTCTTCATTTCCGTCCTCGTTACATTTTACGAGCAGTTGCGATGGAAATGGAAATGAATGGAATGTGTTTAAAAGAAGTAAATTTACTTATATTCAGCGAATGAATATAAACAAGGGGTGAGAGCAGCATTTACCAATTTGAAGGAAAGACCCCAATATCATTACTATTTAGTTCTGTACTTACAAATCGGTCGATTCTTGTTTTAAATTTGGTAAGCAGGCCATTTTTTTAAACTTTTAATTAACTAAAGTCGTTCGCTCCGATATTATACCATAAAAACACTGACTGCCTCCGTAGCCTATTGGTATAGGCCCGCGCTTTACATCGGAGGTCGTGGGTTCGAATCCCGTGGAGGGCAACAACTTTATGTTGTTGTTCTTAGTTTGGTTAGAACATTCCGGACTGTCGCATGGGCATGTAAAATGTCGGTGCCGACTCCTTATCGGGGCCATCTAGCGATCGACGACTTGAAGAAATCGTCAGTCGGTTTATCGTCACCGCCTCTGCGCCTAATCTCTCTTCAGTCGTATCGGTTTTCCATCCCATCGGGCTATAAGAGTAAAGGAAAAGTGAGTGCACCTATGTCTGCGCAAACGCTTGTGCGCTATAATATATCTTGCGCACTTGGCTGATCTCTTGGAGATCGGCTGCCGTGGCCGGATTAGGTCGGAAAGACATTATTTTTATACCATAAAAATAATCGCAAATAAGATCACATGCTTAATCGTGTTTTACTAAGTAATGTGTATTAAGATTTGCTTCGTTAGATTTATTTGAAGTCAATTTTGATTTTTTTATAAAGATGTAATATAAAAAACATTATTGTGAGTCATCGTAGCTTAGAGTCCGTTACTTCTACCACTACTACTATTAGAAAAAAATAATATTAGAGTACTTTAATTGCAACCTGAGCACAAACCCATTACCAAACCAATATCTTTTTTAATTGTGGTATCCAACATGACTTACCATGAGTTATGCTATCAGTGAGTGAAAAGATAAATAAATACTTAAAATGTTTATATATGTGAAGTCTGCCAATCCATAATAGCCTGCGAGACGGAGTCGAGTCCCTTGTACCCTCTGCTTTAGCTAATAATACCTGGACATAACTATAAACTATTATTTTTTAGGGCTAAATATTTATTAATAACTAGGCTTTGCCAAAGATAATAATAACTTACACTAACTGCATAGTACCAATGAAAGTTTCCGCTGGTAAGGCTGAAATGAAAAAATAGGCAGCTTATGAAAAAATAAAAAGTTAGACAAGCGAAATGCACTTAGTTGAAGCCGCAGAACGGAAGACTCTCTAATTCATTCACTGAACTACGAGTTCCATCTATTAAAAAGTAACGAAAATATTTCGCGACGCGAAACGGTTTTCACACAACGCTGCCAGAACAGCAACAGTTACAGCTAGCAAGAACAATGCGGACAAAGCAGTTTTCAATGCGAGCTGCGTTTCATTACAGGAGGAAAATCCACACGAGATTAAAAACTAGAATATAAAGAGGTTTACATTAACTTTGCAAATTATGTTTGAATACATTGAGGGATTTTAACATAAATCTGAGGATCTTTAAATCGGAAAGGTAAAGCGATTTGAAATTGTTTAACGTTAAATAAACACTTAAGGATTTTCAAGGGACAAAACATTTTCATGCAAAAGTAACACGGTACGATTATAGAATTTTTCTTTGCCAACCTCAGTTAAGCTAAAGTTAACAACTCCTACTGCTTAGGACACCCATCCCTTCTCTGATATTTGGTATTGATGTATTACATGATATGGAGAATAGAGGCTGCGAATCATAGCAGAAAAGGAATAAAGCCGCACGCTTTCTAGTGATATTAAAACATTTTATATATATTCCATCTGTTTTTCTATTCCGCGAAAAAATATTGCCATATAATTTTGGAATACCAATGACTTCAGTTTAACTTTTCTGTCTCTCGTAAAAGTTATTGTATTAAAATAATAAATAAAGCTAAGTGAAGTAACATATTCTCAATAATTTAGTATAATGGAAATCGGGAAAAAGGTATGTACCACTCACTGCTTAAAAGAATATCACAGAAAAGTTTCCAAACGCAAAAGGCTTTTGCATTTTTTACTCTTATTCTCGTGGGACATGCTCCGCAAAAGCTGTTTAGGTTCAGGCGATTAAACGACGGAATTCAAAGTGACTTTCATCTGTGGCCACCATAAGTAATATTGCACTACATTTAAAGAAAGGTTTTATCAGTAAAGGTAACTTACAATAACTGCTTGGTATTTAAAATAAAATCCAAGCAGTTATTGTTTTTTCTCTGTAGCCCGTATCAGATTAATATATTACTTTAGAAATTGTCGCATTCGTTGATAACTATATAAATTATTCAATGTTTTGGATAACCAACGGCCAGGTGTAGTGGTTAGTGCTCCCGACTAAAAAGTCGAAAGTGGGTTCAATACGTGTATGAAAATGTTATGTATGTTCACAAAAATATTAATGACTTTTACAGGAAGTGTGACGTGCATGACATTAACAAAGGAACAAAAACAAATTTGTTGTACCTAAGACTCGTTTACGACGATTCAACAATTCTTTTTATGGGCAATGTATACGTTTTTACAATAGGATTCCAGAAAACATCCAGAAAGCGCCAATTGCCTAATTTGAAAAAGTTGTAAAAGAACGTTTGTGTGCTAAAGGTTATTACACAGTAAAGGATTTGATTGAAGATACCACACCATGGAAATGATGTGATCGCCTCCAGGCCATTTCAAGGTGTAAATTATAAAAACTGTCAACGTAATTAACGTAAAAAAAACGAGACTAAACAGGTGGTAGAATCATTAGACGTCAAAAAGCGATTGTGAACCAATCCAATTTTGAATAAAGAATTTTGACACATAACAAAAAAAAGTTTTTGTTATGTATCTGGGTGTTAACTATCTATATAAGTATGCGTTTAAAATGTATAATTATAAATATCAGTCGTCTAATTACTATTCATAAAATTATATATATATAGATAGCTGCCTAGTTTGGGATCAGACTCGTATATGATATTAATATTATGTTAAGATATTTTAAAAATATTTCTGCTACAATCTCGGTAAAATTATTCCGCAAAATCTAAAATGTATTTAAATAAAATAGTAATAGCACGTGCTAGCTAGCACTCAACCTCTTGAAGCACTCACCCCTTGTTAGGGCATTCTGCGTTCACCGCGTGCCACTTCTCGACTTTCACGCAAATAATATGCAAAATGCTCTGACTTTTAAATTTTTATTAGTCGAAAAAGTTTTATTAGTAGAGTCGGGAGCTCTTTTATCTTATACTATTTTGATACTGCGCTTTTTTGATACAACGCTAATCGGAAACGATCCTCAACTTGGTTTAAAAAGTTGGGTATTAAGGCAAAATGCAAGGTTTGAGTAATTATTTTTGTGTTAATTTTCCATGTTTTGATGTATAATCACAATGAACTATTCTGCTTCCAATTCTTTATTTTCTTCCCTTCTATTTACTTAACTAGCTTATTCAATTCCGGTGTTGTTCGAGTATATACGAAAAATATTCTACGTACTTACTCTATAAAAATAAATATCTCGATGACGTTTTGAGAGCGTCAAACAGCAATGGAGGTGCGCTCCGCCCCAACTCTACTCCCCTCTCAAGAATAAGTGGCCACAGTCTAGCGGCGGAACGTCTATAGGTGGTTATTTGATTTTTTAAGAATGAATGACTGGCTTCATTTTGT
This sequence comes from Eurytides lysithous rurik, assembly GCA_018247575.1. Taxonomy (NCBI): domain Eukaryota; kingdom Metazoa; phylum Arthropoda; class Insecta; order Lepidoptera; family Papilionidae; genus Eurytides; species Eurytides lysithous. The sequence goes on from DWHO01004523.1 coordinate 6,124, forward strand.
GTAAGTGTAATGTTAATAACATATAAAATAAAAAGCAGAAGTTTTGTGACACGAACGCCACTGGCGTCCACTGTAGACATAACTAAAAATGGAAGGCGGTAACAAAAACAAATGAAGGAGTTTCGTATTTTGCTTACATACAGATTATAAATAATTTCAGAAATTAAAAAAAATGCTTTAAATGTCTTGCATATTTTGAAATTTAACATAATATACTTGTGTAAGCCATATTTTTTATATGACATTTAGTTTTAAATAGGATAATTTTTTTAACAAATCTTAATCATTGTACAAAAATATATTTAAACGCTCCTATTACAAGTAGTTACCTACTTATTACAAGTACTATCAAAAATACAAAATATTTTTCAGATTTAAAGAAACACACATTTTGTTTTATTACAATTGACTAATATTTAACCAGAGAACTAAGAAATCAGCTAATGTCCAACAATTTATAAACTTACGATTTCAATTCGTTCGTATCTAAAATACTAAAGCGATATGCCGCCCATGCCGTTTTGAACCGAAGTATTATTAAAATGCGCTTATACCCGTACTCTTTTAAAGCACTTTCCTTTTGCTAAAGCACTTTATGCTCACCGCAGGCCACTTGTCGAACCATATACATGTACAACAATAGCTTCATAACTATTATACTCAAAATGCGCCATTCTCCCTGAAACCTTACAACAAAATTATATATTAAAAATTATAACAACTTAATATAGTTTTTTTAACAAATTATGCGTTGATAATGTAAACGTACTAATTAACATTCTTTTCCTAATGTTTTATATTTCTAATTAACATCACATTATAATTTTTACTCCCTACAATTCTCCTCTATATAAACTTTAACTCCATTCAACGTTTTGGGCGTCGAATTATCACGAACCACTACTGTATTGATAATCACCTGTTTCTCTTAAAAAAAAATTAATGTGCTGAATGCATCATAAATCAAAGTAACAACATATACCGAAATTGAGTCTAAATCTCATATTAAACGGGAAAAAAAATTATTTAACTATATGTTTCTTTTTTACGCTGCTCAGCGGTTTTCAGTTAACGTGAATGTATCAAAAAGTGACGTAACTACCCGTGGAGAAGTTAATCTAGGAACGTCCGCTAGTGACTTGACGGGATATATAGCCTTGCTGCAAAGATTAATGAAACGTTTCCCTCTTTAAAATAAAAACCTCACAACGTTAGCAGAATCAACGAGTTGCTTTTTCCGTGTTTTTGTTGAATGTGCCCTCGGTACACTGTACACTTACGTAATAAATCATTATATTCAAATATTATTTTTAGTCACGATAATCGTATAGAAATTAAAGCAGCTTAAATTACAAAGCCGTTTATCTCGTTAACCTACAATCAATATTTATCTATGTACTGTTCGAAGCTTAAAAGAATGTGATATCAATTCCTCCCGTGGGATTATTTAACAGAGAATGAGTATGAATTATGTACTTATTTGCGAAGTCCTACTTAGCACGCCTCTCTCACTCGGGACTGCTTAATTCCACTTGAGACGAAATAATTTACTGTTTTCGTGTCGTGGATTAATTCCGAGTGATCCAGACCCTCGTCTTCTGTTTGCGATGTCAAATACTTTTAATAATATAGTCAACGTTTTGTAAATTAATCTTCTTTTTAACTTTTGTAAGGAATATTATTAAATAAGCACATCTATGTGACTGCCATTCACGTAGGGCTGAAACGATATATTCGAACTACGAAGATCTCATGATAAACTTATTACAATTCCGCTAGCGAAACACGAAATATACCAAAAGAGTTTTGTTGTCACATTGCTTATATTAATTAAATATGTGGTCTGAATGTGCGATTGCGAAACAGCTTTGAATTCCAGACGTGGCCTTTTATCATTCAAAATGAGTTAAGTGAAACTTATTATTCCTTTTTTTTATGGACTAGATGGGCAAGCGAACACAGCAGCATGGACATTCGCAACATAAAACAATATAACATATGTCCTGAAAATTCTATAGAACACGGGAAAATGTCACTTAAATATGATCGAAATATCACATATCAGATGATGAATAAGGTCGCAGTTTACAATGATACATTTTTATAAACTTTAAATTCTTACAGAGGATTCCGTTTTTTTGGATAATGTGAAAAACTTTACACAAAAAATAACTAAATCCATATCCACCGATAAATCGTTATATTACTTACACGACGCGATTGTTCAAAGTGATTTAATCGAAATCGTTTTTTATGTGAAATTCACTTAATTCCTGCCACAAAAGTGACTTACTTACCTACGTGCTATCAATTATCTGCTACGAAATACTTGGACTACTGAATTAAAACAGCCGATTTTTATTTTTTAAATTGGTAGGATTTTCTGAGACAGTCTAGAACGGCATTGCCAGTTGTTTTATAACGTCATCTCAAATCTTTGGGTTACGAGCACCGTGCAGTATGCACACAGAATGTGCTTGACATTCTGTGTGACACTGTACTCTACTATGGGTAGACGTGCTACTTACTATCAGGTGCATGATTTTTCGTCTAGTCACATTGCACTAAAAAGAAGAAAAAAATAGGATTTGCTAATGAAATGTCGCGTTAAAAAAATTACTTCACAAAATGCCATTGCCCTGAAAAAAGTTAATTAATAACAACATGAGCATCTTACCGCCGGTAAGGATCGATTATCGGAACGCTGTAACTCGTTACCCTCTGTCATACGGAGGGACTCTTGGCCGTATAAGAATCCGTCTCCAATGCGCCGCCAAGCGCCTCGGCAAAAGGTTTCGAATTTTGAATTTGCACCTGGACACATATAATCGGACCAAATCACCCTATATGGGTGATCAACCTATTCCTCGGAAAAGGGGAGACAAATACCTCGGCGTCACTTTCGGCACCAAAACGACTTTTGAAACTCATGTTAAAGTAAGGAACAAAACCGTGGCCAACTCCATCCATTAATAAACCCATCGGGGCAAATGTTCCTAAGACACAAGCTCCTTCTGTATAATGCCTGCGTCCGTCCTATCATGAAGAATGCATGCCCAGACTTCGCGCACGTCCTCCTGAACTGACTTCGGCTGATACAAAGCAAATTCATCCGTTCCGCAACCGGCGCGGAGTAGTATCAACGTAACGTTGACCTACACAATGACTATAGACTACCGACGATACGAGAGCACTTCCACGAACTTCGATTCTACGAGAAATCCGATAAGCACCTAAACTACCTCTGGTGGTAGCTGCGGCAAACTATTAACTAAATACGCAAGCATCCATACTGAAACGTCGCACACGTAACGCCCTCCCGACCCGGTCAAGAAATGGGCCGATAATGATCAGGATCTACCGTCGGGGTCCCGCCCGCGTTCTCTACACAAACACAAAGTAGGGATCATAGTAGGTCAACAAACATAGTAGAAAGAGTTCGCCTTCGAGCTTCTCGGCTTCTCACCGCTCGCTTTTGTTCAGCTTTCCACACCGGACCCCGACGGTCCGTAGCCGATCACTAAATTTTTGACATAACAAGCATGTTCTCATGCGTGACCCGGCAGGACATGGGGTCTATCTAACTCGTGAAAACTTAGAATTCTCACGTGTGTGGTGATCCGATGAAGCTTTTCAGAGCTGCATAGACTAAAAGGATCTACGTAATTCAATATAAATTCTTACCTCTGAAGATGTATTTTAGCACGATGAAATAAATATTGACATTGCATATGAATAATTTACATTCATATGTCATACATACATATCAATGTGTATGTAAATTATTCATATATGCTGTCATTGATAAAAGCCATTAGGCTCGTGTTTCAATTTAACATGCATATGTATTAAATAAATATCTCCAGTAACCCATTTACATTGAAAGCTCCATCCATATCGCATTCGAATGATACATTAATTAAAATATTTAACGAGACGCACAACGTTCACATGCTCCGCTCTAGTTGTTTTCATTAAACGAAATTATAGGACGGAAGTCACAAGGATGGCCTTGCGTCAGTCGTCAATGGTGTCAAACGTGACGCGAATATTTAGACCGCATTGCTTGTCGGTGCAATAATACGCGTCCGTATGAATGTCTAGTCGCAAGGCGTATGACAACTGCGATTAACCCAGCGTTAGTTCGCATTAATCACCAATCACACTACGTCCTAAGATTTAATATGTTTAAAGCAGACACTTTAAACTTAAACTTATTATTTAGATCTGCACTTGTGAACAAAAATATAAATTGGATACACTGAAAGCATCATTTGACACGTATAAGACTGTAAATGAATCCATATATGAATCATCATAATTGTATATGTACTAACATATATATAAAATATTTTATAAATTTTGTATAATGCTTTGTAAAGAATATATTGCTCGATCGGCCCAGTATCAGTGTAAGCTTGATTAACTAAAAAAAGTAGCTCTTCAGTATATTTGTATTTATTAGGCATTTTCAAGAAACGAATATATATAAATAAAAAAATCAAAAAAGGATAAAAACTTAAAAATAATAAATCCTGATATTTGATATGATGTCTACGAACATTGCCTAAAAAAATTATCAGAGTAAAGGTAAGGAAACGTATGGTACGTACATACCACAGGTAATTACAATAAAACTTTACAAATTTGAATCCAGATACTGGTGTCACTTGAAATATACTATAGTTAACAACTATAATCGCCATACCTGCCTAGACAAAGTTAAGTAAATTTGGACTTATCAGTTAAGTAAAAAAAAATACACAAACAAATATTGACACCGTATTTCTTGGAAGATAGAATCCCTGGGGGGGGGGGGGGTTTTGGCGGTTTTACCTTACAGACGCCGGTTTAAAACGGCATTTTGTAGGTGAAAGCGG
>DWHO01004524.1:0-11003 GCA_018247575.1 Eurytides lysithous rurik
GCTCAAACGGTAGATCCAGGATATCTTGTGGAATTTTATTATATATGCGTATACTCAGGCCCATGAAGGTTTTTTTTTACCTTTCGGAGACGAAATCGAGGTGTTTGTTACAAGCTTATTCTTATTTCTAGTATTACAGGATATCAAACTTGTGACGGTATTGTATTGTATTGTACTTTTTTTTCAGCAGTAATAAAAAAAAGTAATGAAAACTAACATCGACATATTAGACATCGATTATATTAAATTCTATGTATAGAGCACACTCTGACAACACAATATTCTATGCATATTTTTTCATAGCACAAGACATTTTTTAACCATAGGACAACTTACCGCGAAAAGTTTCACGTCCGCGGCACGTTGTTTACGATCCGTAAACACGTTGTTGTTGTTGTTTATGTTTTCCGCGCACCGTCGCAACGTGAGGACGTGCTGACGCGTCGGCCGGCGGCGCTCAACTGACGTTACGTAACTGTATCCTAGGGCTCCTTCCTCATCCCTCCGTTTCATTGCATTTTCTCAGACACGACCAATATCTCCTGACCTCTCTTACCTCTCGTAGCTGGTAATAGCAACGCAAGGAGAGCCGTATAAGTGGAAAGAGCTCACGACTAACTGGTCGGGCGGCATGTAGTATTATTCGCGCTCGCTCGGAAAATCTCGGAAAGTCTCGTCGATCCCAAACTCCGCCTTCGCGTTTGTCGTCTGTAATGGCACGGAGATTTACGTCAAATACTGAATTAATTAATACTATTGTAATGGTACAATTGATGTACGTCATTGATTTTTTTTCACATTATTTGAGACGGAATAGCAAACATTAATAGATAACGAAACATCTCTCAAATCTTGTTTTCATAATTATTGCTGTGTCTTAACACTTTTTTTTTATTCGGTGTATGAATTTCTACTCTGAATAAATTATTAGAGACTTGTATCGACTAATTATAAGTCAAATGACTGCTTCGATTTTGGTAAAAACTTTCACTTTGATTATCATATAAATAATATAATTTTGCCGTCAGGATAATATGAACACGCCTTTCTAAAGGCGTGGCGTTTCTTAGACACGCCTACAACGCCTCCTACGTAGCTTGAGGCATGGACTCTCACGTCCTCTTCTACACGAGACGAGATCCCTTATAATACCGCTGAATTAAAACTAGCATCTGCATTGTTGAAAATTTAACGAATTTCCCCCTCATTCGACGCGTTCGTGTTATACCAGGATGTCGTTATTCGCATATCGATCGGGAGAACTTTCTAGACGATTGATTAATACCTAGTCAATATGTAATATAGCACTTGCTCATCTGTAATTCTCATTGTGCGAGAGTAGACTCCAGTCAATTGCAAGCGTGCCGACTTTTTAAAACATTGTGAAGTGATATGACACTATGTATTGATCGTATGAGTTATAAAGTGTTTAAGTGTAAATTCTGTATAATATTATAAATTCCAAAGTGTGTTTGTTTGGTTCCTCCTTTATTCGCCCATCAAGAGAGTAATGTTTATGATTATTGGCTTAAATTTAACTTTGTTACAGGCAATTGACTTACGCAACTAGTTATATTGAAAAAAAAAATCATGAAATCTCTCTCGAGATTTAAATATAAGTGAGTGAAGGCGCAGACGCAATCTAGTTTGGGTGTAATTGTACAATCTTTGAATTTCAATAGGTAAAAAAGTAAAATACAAAAGAAAGCTGGCGGGGTTTCCTATAGGTTTATGCTTTGTAGATGACATTACATACATAACGAAAATAACATGGGAAGCAATTCTTAATGTTGGTCCTTGATCAAAAAATTCTGAACATCCTTTAAAAATCCTCTGAATAGATTTTATAACTATAGTCTATTAGGCTAGAGATGAGAGACGGAACCTTAAGAATAATGACCTAACTTTTTAGTAAAAAGCCACTTAAAGGCCGTCAACGCATTTACAACTCCCTTGACGTTGCAATGTGGGCGAGCATGATATTTTGCCACCAGGTGAACTGTTTACTCGTCTGCCTCCTACCACATAAAGAAATATCAGTTTCGAGCATTATGAATAAGTGTTTAATAGATATTATTAAGAACAGATGGTATTTTAATAGGTCATTATTACTAAAATCTAAGTGATTCTTAAACGTTTAAATGAAACTGAAAACAAATTTTCGGTAATATATTATTTATTATTATTATTGTTGTTAGAGTCTGTATTTCCAGTATATTAGATAAAAAAAAATATATTTACCATTAATACAATTTTTTATCATGTATATGAATACTAGAAAACTGAAAAGGGCACCTATTGGGATGCAGTTTTGATGAAAATAAGCTGTAACTTTAGAGATATGTATTAATGACCAGTTTTTCTTTTTTTGTTAAAATTACTTCGCGTTGAAATTCAGTATACATATAATTCTACATTAGAAAAGAAAAACATTTCCTTTATATTTCATTAATAAACATAAAATTATTTTTTTATAAAACATTTTTCTCCTTAAATGGTACCTGGTAATGGAATAACTTTGTATAGTTAAAAATTCCTTTTGTTTACTTGTATTTTTAAGATTTCTCATTTATTTTTTCAGTAATGGTAATCGTTTAGGACTAAATATGTTTATGCTAATAATATATTAATTGCTTTGGCAAGAACGCTAAACCATTGAATTCACTTACACTTTTATAATGTAAGATTATTCAGAAACATTTTACATAATTTTGGATTTTGAGAATCTGCTGTGATCTTATTTCTTTTTTGATCTCCAATTTCTTCTATTAGTTCACACTCTCTCTATGTTGATATTTATATATCTTGCTCAAATTTTTCTTCTAAATCTTTGATAAAATACTTTTTATTCATCCACACATGTTTAAATAAAAAAGTCAAATTCACAGTTTGCTTCTTAACAACGAGGGACTAGAAATTACTGATTCCACTGTTTTCTTAGGTATAACTCTAAATAAAAAAATCCAGTGGAACTCCCATCTTTCAACACTCGCGGGTAAACTCAGCACAGCCGTCTTTGCAGTAAGGAAAATAAGACAATTAACTGACGTTAATCAGCTCGACTAGTTTATTTTCATAGTATTCTGTCTTACGGTATCCTATTGTGGGGTAGTGCTGCTGAGACAAATTCAGTATTTATTCTTCAAAAAAGAGCCGTTCTGGCTATTTATAACCTGAGAGCTCGAGATTTCCTGCGAGAGATTTTTAAAAAAAGTGGTATTTTGACGGTTGCCTCACAATATATACTCTGTAACATATTATTTATCCGACAAAATTTGAATATTTTTGAAACTCCAAAATCGGTGACGAGCACGTGGTAAATACTAGAAATAAGAACTAATTCCACAAGATGTCCTGGATCTGCCGTTTGAGTAAGTGCTTGTAAAGGCCTATTTGAATAAAAATATTTTGATTTGAATACATTTTTTAAAACTTGTGGTGGATGACACTTGATGCTGGCAGAGTGTTTTCAAATATTAATTACCTGATACCAGTGGTAAGCGAGTCTTGTCCATAACAGAATGGTGCCGGCCAGAGTTTAGAACTGTTGCGCTCAATACTGCGCTTGTCTTTTAGTGATATAAGATGCTTTACACAAAAGTTGATATTCATTTTTTTAATATTTATAAAATAATTGTAAAATGAAATCAGCTTTATCAATCATAAGATCCTACAAATATTAAGTAGAGACAGCGGGCTTAATATTCGTAAAACTTGCCCGACAATAAAGGTAAAAAAATATTAACGATAATCAGTGTGACAATGCGTTGCATTGAAACATTGGTGGGAATAAATCAATATATAGTACAATCTTTGTGACGTTACGCTTGTGATATTTTTTTATGGAAGAAGTTAGCCTGAAATATCGCTAGCGACAACCGATTCCACAAGTTGTTAGTGCGCGGGAGAAAATTCCGGGAAAAGCGATTACATATAGCGCAGTAGTAAGCGCTTTTAAGCAGTAGCTTATCGGTGGAATAACTGGTAATGCAATGACTTCATCCCAGGCTATAACTATAAAAAAAACCTTCTTTTTTATAGAAAACAAGCAAGCGAATCACCTAATCGTAAGCAATCTTCGATGCATCATTCCCGATATCAAAGAAATTTAGAATGCATTGCCCGCCTTTAAGGTGGGAATATGGAAAGGAAGGGCAGGAGGAGAGGAGGGAGAGGGGTGTGGACCACCAACCAACTTACTTACCGGACGAAATACGGAAGCACAAACACTTCCACTTTACCCCGATTTTCTGTGAGATCATTGTACTTAACCGGTTCGAGTCGCCCTTTTCAGAAGCAGGGAGACCTACTGCGTGGCTCCACCACCGCAAGATCTTCCACTTAATAGTTGTGACGCGAAGTATCGTCACATGAAAATGATTTCGAGCTATCGTGTCACACAGTGAGGATTTTTTTTTCTGTTTCTTATATATTATTGGACATTTAAAATTTTGATATAAATTTATTTTCGTCTGGGTGTGAGCTAGGTGACTGTGAAATCATTAATCAGCCAATAATATTCCGCGCCCCGTTAAAAGCGATGTTTTTCTCGAGACTCAAATAAGAACTCTGGCATAAAGTGGACCTGCCGCTTGGAACAGCTGTAAGCCTAGTAGCATTAACTTTTAATAGTTATAAGTTAATAATTTTTTTGTAATAAAGTGAACTTATATCACTTATATTAGATATTTTTTTAGAGAATGTTAGTGTCTTCTATTTAGTGTTTCTTATGACCGGCGAAACGGGAGGAGTTTTAAATTTGATATTGTATTATCGTTTGTAGTGTGATTGAGCCAGAATTTCAGGTTCAGTCCCCATTAACCAATCTGTTCACTGCTCTTTTTGCGGGCAACCTTAAACGATCAACATTTTTCTTCAAAGATGTCATTAGAATGTAAAAATTTCTTCAATCGATTCTAATACTATATTTACACTCTCGCCTCGTACCTTGCCTCGTGCTTCGTCTCGTTTCTCGGCCCGTACCTGTGTAAATGAGATCTAAAGGTTTGTTTTCTTATTGAATGAAAGATATTTTTAATTGAACACCTGCATATTTACGATTTAAGGAATCTGTCTATATAGAATCGACCTTAGTAATTGTAAGTTTTTGTTACTTAAAGAAATCAATAATTTTACTTAACTGACCAGTTAAAATTATGAATTGAATTAACTATTGTTTTCTTCACTTCAATCGCTTATTGTTTATTTACATATGAGATGCAGCACCTTAGCTACCATGTCCACAATAATCTTTCAACCAATTTTTTTGACATAATGATGATAAAAATATGATGTTGAGCTCCCCTCCGGATATCCGATGGATATTGTGTTATCCGGCGTCACAATAAGAAGCTCATGATAAATTTGTACCGGGAAATGCTCCTTGATTGATAACGCTTAGCGTTTGCGGCCGTGCCGGATAAACACGTCGCGTTTCTTCCAAACTTTTTTTTCGCGACATGCAAATTTTTATATTTATGATTTGATCATGTTAAAAAAATGTGTATACAGCGGGAGAATATTCAAAACTGCAATTTAGGGCATGATTGATGTTTATGTTACACGTTTATTCTGATACTGTTATGACCTACACAGAAAAGCCAGATCGCTTCGACGGTTTCCTCGATTTATTGGAGCGGAGGGGCTCCAGTATCCGTGAAATAGCAGTGAAGCCAAGAGGAATCCACAGGAAGTTGGCCACGCGATTGGCGTACGAGTGGGCTTGGGGAGCTTAATTCCGGAGAGTCTGGGATGGGAAGCGGAGGACGGATAGAGAGTGGCAGAAGCTAAACTACTTGCCCCTGCCGCCAAGACTGTAACTGTAGGTGACGGGTCAAGAAAGTCGTAAGTCATCCTTCCGGGCATATGCAGTTAATTTTAATATCGCCACTATTTACGCATCTAGCAGATCGTTTCTAAAACATTGCCGCCGTTGATCCATTAAAAAGGTTAATGGATTGACCCTGAAGCTATATTCATAATCGCATAACCAACCAAACTTACCAGTCCAAGCTCTGCCAATACCCTGAGTGCGGATAAGCCACTCTACTGCCAGTTGTAATACATTATTGGACTCCTTGATACTATTAAAGCACCATTACAATAATATTCTGTTTTGTATTATCAAAGTAACATACACATTTTGGCAAATTTTAATTTTTACTCCTAAGATTTTCTTCCATAATAAACACATTTTTAACGTATTCACTATTAAGTATTTTTTTAAAATAAAACCCTTGTTTTCCTCTAGAAGCGGCATATGCGGGCTAGAGGACTATACTCCTTCCCTCCAAATACTGCCTGCATGCTTAGGGGAGATTCAGCTGACTCATCAAAACAATAAACAAAGTATCGGGGGTCTTCTATTATGTTATTATGCATGCCGCCCTATGATTTACGCTGCATACTTGCGTTTCGTGGACGGATCCGGAAAATATTTTACAGATAATTATTTATTAAATCAAAGATGCTTTGTAATAGCTCTTGGCCGATTTATTTGAACAATATTGAGTTTGGTTTCACCACACTTGCCTTACTTAGTTAATACTTGTGTCCGTTTTGCGTCTACGGTACTTAGTTATTAATTTAATCTTATCGAATATCGCACAATCTGCCGTCACGCGTTGCCACGGAAACCTTAATATAAGTATCGACAACTGCAGAATATGTAGTTTTAGTATGACTAATGAACGATACGGGAAGGAACAATTTTAAAATTTCTTCTCGTCAAGGCCTGAAACTTTTAGCAGCGCATTAACCACAGCCAATATTTACCGTAAAAAAATAAACAGTTAAACAAACTTTCACGTATTTATATAAAATTTACATAAAAATCAATGTTTGTATTATTTACATAAATTACATGAAAACGTTGCCAAGCTTTATTCAATTAGATGCACATGGAGAGAAAAATTAAACATAATACAAAAGATTATAATTAATTTACAAGTGATTTAATTTCTATAATTATTGCTACTTTCAGTTTGTAATGTAGAATGTTTATTAAAATCATAAAATTAATAAAACACTTAATGAATAATGAAACAAAACATTGAAAATTAAGAATTAATTAAGGCCACATTTGTATGTATTGCAAATTTAAATAATCAATGTAAAAATATACTACAGAGGTAATAAGTAGCCTGAATTTTTATCAGAGTCAGTATTTTATTTATTTCAATTATTTCGTCGATATTCTTATTGCGATTATTAAAAACTTTCACTATCGCATGAATGTTACAAATTGTTAAAATAAAATTAATATTGCGGATTTTAACGTGTTTTATTGGAATTTTTATTATGTATTTTACATAGTCCCAATTTTTTCTCATTACATAGTCCCAATGTCATCATTAACTTAGGCTTCCCTCAAAATATTTTATTATTATTTGGTCTCACCTGCGCTAGAATGGATTTATGATAGCTTAAATTCTTGCATCGTTAGTAAGTTTAGATTAATTTTTGTCAATATCCAAGATGGTAATAGTGTTTGGCGATGAATTTTTAAGATTTCAAGATACCACAATTTGCTATCTTGAAATCTTATCTTCTTTTAAATGATGAAGATGAAACCGAAGATAAAAGTGAGAAGAAACCTTTGAGGTGATGAATTATGTCTCATACTAGAAGAATTAATTGAAGACGCAAAGCTGAAACGAGATAAAAAAGGTTTGAAACATCATTATTAAGTTAAAATCAATTAAAATTTAAATAAAAAAAAAAATTTAATGTATATATTTTATTGAAAGAAAAAAGCTAATATTTCAAAGTCGCTTAAAAAGAGTTTGTTGCAAAAAACCAAAAAAATCTTTAGCAATCACAAAACAGGTGAGCTGGTTGCTTGTTTGTCTTTTAATCCCGATAAAAAAAAACGAACATCTAGCAAAACTATGTTTTGCCCTTATAAGTTCGCTTTGTATTTAGAACACTTTAGTAATCCCAAGCTTGAACTTATATGCGGGTACCAATTAATATGTTAACTGAAATGTAGAGTATTGATTTGCATCGTGTATGGCAGTAAAATAGAACATCTATCAAAAATGTTTTAGGTCTACCAATAATATTTTTAGATCGGTCTAACTGGGACTGTGCTAAGCCAAGCCATACCCGTCATATTCTCTATATATAGATGTAAGTTAGAAATATTAGGACGCTTTTGTGACATTCCACCATTATCAAATCCAATATCCTAGGGTTGTTAATTGAATTGCCTATTATTTTACCGCCAAGCAGTAAATGGAAGTTTATTTTATTTAGATTAGAAGAACTGGCGTAAAATAAAATAGTTTTTGTTACCTCATTTCGTCCCGTCCACTTCCCTGTCAACCTCACTATGGGGATTAGTTAAAGGCTGGCAACGCATTTGTAATTTCCTTGATGCTGCTAATGTCAATTGATGGTGAGCCGCTTGCTCGTGTATCTCTTACTCCATAAAAAAAATGTAAGCACTGTTGTGTTACTTTTTAAGACAATGATAACCACATTCCGAACCGATATTATATTTTAAACCTTTAGGTGACAAATCGAGCAGGTTCTATTTGATATAATTTTCTTATAGGTAGGCGTCTCGCTTACCATCAGGCACAAAAATTGCTCGTTCCGTCATTTTATCTCCTTAAAATCTTTTTCTTCTCTTTTGTTTTTTTAACGTTGCTAAGATAGAAGTACTTTGTGGTATAGTATGTGTTTTACATACATAAACTTCACACGAACAAACACCTAGATCCGCAACAATTATCTGTAGAATACAAATATCTGTCCCGAGTGGGTGTCGAAGCCACGATCTGCGACGCCGAAGCCGATAGCTTAGCCAACTGCGCCAAACGGAACATCGAAAATAAAGGTGAGTAGGTCCAGCAGTGGGGTTTAGGTGGGCCACTTCACCAATTTTTAGATTTATTTAAGCGACAACGTGTTATCCACTTGAACGTCCGGAAGTCGCGAATCGTTTTTGGCGGCAAAATTCCGCACGCAATAAACATTTATCGTGCCAAAAAACTGCATACCGTTCCTCAATAAAACGTTTGTAAAAAGTAGTCAAAATAAAAAATACCTTTATACGATTTTGTTATTAATTTACAATGTAGAACAGTCGTTTGCTTATTTCTTGTACAAAAAAAAGCGCTTTTGTTTGTTTTCAAACAAACATCGTAATCATTTTAAACTTTCGATATCGCGAATAGAAGAAAATTAAGAGCATCATCCAGTTTCATTATTGCTCAAGATGAAACTCGAAGTTCGGAACTTTAAGCGCAGCATTCTTTTTACTTGTTCTTTGTTTTACAACTAAATTAATGTTTCGCGTATTTCCATCTACCCTCCTATAATTTTCCTTCTCGTTCCATCGCAAAAAAATTAATGCTACGCTTTAATTATTCAGCAGTATTTGTTAAAAAAAGATTTTATGTAAGTATTGATTCGTAAGTTGCGTGAATTTTGAGTTATCTCAAAATTTTGTTAATTGCAACACTATGCTTTGTCTTTCACTCAATTATGTGTTCGACACGAATGTATTTATGAGATTTTGCGTTTGGCCCAAAATTGACTCTTACATATGCCTTTATATGCTATGTTGATATAGTAAGGGAGAAACATTGAGCTAATTCATAGCGATACTAAGTTAGTAATAGTATGTTACGACATATATCTCGATACTCTCATGTAACAATCTTTATTAATATAATAACTAATCCCTTGTTTCAGCTTAAAACGTGGTTTTATTAACGAAATGATGGTAACTAATAATAAACACTTTGGATTAAGACTAATTTATGGTTTTCCATTATTATTTTGTTTAAATGTGACCATTTGCATAATTTTCTGTTTTTCTTTTTTCTCTTTATTTAGGACAACAAACAGAAACATTGAAATTAACTTAGTTATAATTACATACAGTTCAAGATGTTTGTGTACAGTTTAAATTGTTTATGTTCAATTTTTTTTTAAGTCTCATCTCAATAAAATATAAAACTACTTTATACTATATGACTATGTCGACCGATATCCCAGTGGCTACATAAAACTTTGAACCAATACCGTGAAAAAGCTGGTTTTCACGAATTTGTTTCCCATACTGCGATTAATTTAAGATGTTAATTTATTACTTAAGTTTATTTATACTAAAGGTGCAGGGCAATAATGCCTTGTTAAGATAAGACTTTACATCAAGTGTGCACGGATTAATTAACCTATCAAAAATAGGAGAAGAGATTAATAATCGACCAGTGGAAATGTCATCTGTGTTAAAACCTAATATAGGTTTTTAAATAAGAAAAAAAAGGTCGCTTTAAATATAAATCTATTATTTAGAGAATTTTCAACTATAAAGACAAAAGCTATTCAAAATGTCTATTTAAAAGCCAAAGTTTTAGCCTAGCCATGAATATCTGTGGTAGCTCAGCGTCCGGGCGTTCGCTTTAAATTTAATATATACTCGAGCGACCTGAGTTCAAATCCCGGTGCCTGGCACCATGGAATTTATTAATTTATAATTAACAATTTTAAGGATAAATCAGTACCACGTGCTCAACGGTGAAGGAAAACATCGCAAGGAAACGTGAAACGTATGGAAAAAAATATCTTTAACATGTCAAGTCCGCCAACCCGCAGTGGGGCCGCGTGGCGGTCTGTGTCCTTATTCCCTCTGTATAGAGGAAGCCTGTGATCAGCAGTGGGACATATGTAGACTTTAGGTATTAAAATATGTTTGATATGACACAAGTATTTTCTACGGTGGATGACAGATGACAAGATTGCTTGTGCTTGACAAGACTGCGCTACGCTCGTCACATAGAAGCGTGAGATGTACCATGGCAGAAACGAAGAACAGCTCCCGTTACTGCTGAAAGGGCTAGCTCCAACCGAAGTACCTCTACCTCGCAGAAAATCAGCAAGAGGTTGAAGTGCTTTTGATTTCACGTAGCGTTCCGCGAGTGAGTTGGCCGGAGGCCGCTCCGCGGGGGGGGGGGGGGGGGGGGGGGGCGGGGGGGGGGGGGGGGGGGGGG
>DWHO01004525.1:0-11002 GCA_018247575.1 Eurytides lysithous rurik
TTATGTACTCATTCCTGATCTTATCCATTCTTGTTACTCCACACATCCATCTTAACATTCGCATCTCTGCCACGTGTCAGTCTTCTTTCACCCGACTCTTTGGTTGCCAAACACTCAGATCCAAATTATATTCTAATAAATATGCAAAAGTTCGTAAATACTCGGCTTTATCCTCTACGCCCCGTATTTAGAATGTTTCCAATTTACCCTTCAAAATGGAATACAGGTTCTCGCACACTTTTGTTAAACGGTGGAATAACTTGCAATATTGTGGTATTACCTTTTAATTCTTCGTTTTGATGACTAGCTCGGCTTCGGCTAAAGTGAAAGTAGAACCAGCGTTATTTAAGAATTGTTTACGACCAACCTTACTTGACATATCATCTCAATTTGTATTTCAGGCCATAAATAATGATATGGCTATAAATAGAATTAAAATCGTTTGGTCGGGTATTATTAAACAATAATACCCGACCAAACGATTTCGTTCACGGCGACCTATCTACAAGAGATCAGCCTACTGCGTGGAATGTATTCCTTTACTCCCTTAGCCCAATGGGACGGATACCGGACACGACCAGCAAGAGATCAGGCGTAGACACGGTGACATTAAACCGACCTCTTAGAAACGACTCCTCCAAGCCACCGCTAGATGGGGTTGACAAGTTTCCGGGACCGATTTTATAAGCGCCCTGCCGACGCATGGATCATCTTACTTTTCTGCCAATCAGTGATTAGCCCATAATGCCATAACTCAACTAAAACACAACAACACAGACTCACTGCCCTCCCCCGGGAAACCACAACCAGCGATTTGTAAAGCGGTCCTATATCACTAGGCCACGGAAGCAGACAGAATTAAATAAATAGTTAACAAATCATTTTTAGTTTCGTACGAGATTCTAATCAGCACAAAATACGGCACCAACTTTCAAATAAAATGAAACAATTAAAATCTGATTGATATCTTTTATTATGACTAGAGGTTTTTTTCCTTTAAGTTATAAAACAATCAGTTTCGCTTAACTAAATTTACAAAATAATCATGAATCCACCAACCTTCGTATATTTTCGTTTTGATATGTATAAAATGAAAACCTCGAATTCGTTCTTTCACAAATAACAATTTCAAATTATTTTATTTACATCTGTTTTATTATATAAGGATTTTGCTTGTTGATATAGTAGGCACACGTAAATGGGTCTAGTTTATTAAAACTTAACGTATATGTATTTCTAATTAAAATGTGTTTTTTTTTTGCATTCATAAATACAACTATTTACAATCACCTGAATAAATACTTTATAAATTATGAGATCCTGATTTCGTTAATCTCATTTGGAGGCAGTTGCTAATTTTCTTTATTATGATATAAGATTATTGCTTGTTTTACGCAGTTGTTTGCTTTTATTTCTAACAAACTTTTAAAAGCGTAACCAGAAAAACCCTTTACTTTTAAATAACATTTCACCTGTATCAAGTTTATGTACCTTGCCACGGTTATATTAATATAAATTGTTAAAAAATTGTACTTTTTTTGACTGAAAATGTTAAGAAATTTAACAGCTATCCCAATTTTTTTTATAAATTGGATGTTTAAATCAAATTAATACAAATTTATAACAAATATGTGACCTTTTTTACACAAAATTCTAAGATAAACAATTTAGATTAATCATTTAAAATGGATTTACAAAATTCATCCGCTATTGAAAATCATTGTTCACTAAATCTGGTTTTACTAGTAAATTCTTTATCGTTTCACATTTAGTATTTACAAAGGATAGATAGAGTCTAGGAAGAATGTTAATTATAAAATTACATATGTAAAATAATCGATTAAATTAAAAATAATAATAATAATAATACAAACAAAAAGATTTGTAATGCAGTTATTTTGAATCTAAAATTTTCTAATTCACCGTAAGTAATAAATTTGACAGTTAAGTACACGGTGACATAAAAATAATGTTATAGGAACTTTAATTTAATTCAAATAAAATTTAGTACGTACGTACCTACGTTTTAACTGCATGCATTGTTTATATGAAACATTCATTGGTGGGTCTTTTTTTCTCAACGCAGCAATGATCTTCACTTCGGTTGTTTTAAATACAAATAAATTACCTTACGATCAACGAATTTATTTACATTTACAACAATCCATACCGTAAAACTAAAGCTAACTAAATAACTAAGGTCTAAATACAATTAAGCATGTAAAAATTGCACACATCGCTTTGGTATACGTACATATATCGCTACATATTTACATAGTATCGTCCGTATGTGATCTATGGGTCACGCAAAACTTGAATGCGTATATTATGTGGGAGTTAATTCAAAAATCGGATCACAACAATACCTAAAGTTTATAATTGAAATAACAATATGGTTGCATCTGTACACCAACATGTATTAGAAGTAAAATAGAAAACTATTTTGGTTTCGTAGGACCAAGTAGATTTGACCTATTCAATGTACTATACAATGATTTAGATAAACATCGGAGGCGTATAAAAGTATTGCGTGACCGAAAGAATGTATTACACTCCCTAAACTTCGCTATTATTGCCTGTAGTTAAAAGGTGCGCGCAGAACCGTTAATCGAACCAGTCCCAAAGGTGGCGGTAGAGGCCGGCGGAGGTGCGCGCAGGTGGGGACTAGGAGGCGCGCGCGAGAGGCGGCGGCGAGCGCGCCTCTTCGCGGCCTCTCCCCTCGTCTCAGAGCACGCGGTCCGCAACGCCGACGCCGCCGGCCGCGTACTGGCAAGCGGCTAGGGGCGCCGAGCCGGCCCTGGACACAGGCGACACGCCGCCGTAGCCCCCGCCGAAGCCCGACGAGTGCTGCTTCGCCTTGAGCCGCAGCGACGCGATCGAAGACGACATCGCCGGGCACGGCTCCGCTCTGTACATGCTGTACGGATTGGGGGGCGCGGTGTAGGGGCACGGCGCCACGCCGGCACCCACGCCCGCCGAGCCCCCCACGCCACCCATTCCGCCGCCGCCCACGCTCCCCATCGAGGTCGCTGGGTTGAAGCAGTTCACCGATCCCTGATGGTGGCTCGCCGGAACGACAGATCCCAGCGGGTTCACAGGCCACGGGAAACTCTTCGTTCCTAACGGACTGGGCACCTTCGCAGCCCAGTTGTTATACGGGTACGACGAGTACAACGCGTCGGTATCGGGGAAAGGCTGCATTAACCCGTTGAATTGAGTGCTGAAGCCGTTCTTAAAATCAGCGGCGGCTGCGGCGGCGGCGTTCATCGCGTTGCGCTCGCGCTTTCGCCATTTCGCCCTCCGATTCTTGAACCATACCTGAAACAATTGTTAAAAGTTAGAATTAGGAGCCCAATTAGTATGGCGGGCCGGTGCACGTTGTCGAATGTTGAACTGTATAAAGCAAGTGGGAAAGTTTTAACTAGATTCAGAAGGTGGCAGCGCGGTCGGCCATTAACTTTGCTCATTACGAAGTTGACAGAGAGACGGGGCGCGGCAGGGTATTCGGGCCACGTAGCAGTGAGGGAGGGCGTAGCCAGCGACCCGTCTAATTGCGGGCACGGAATGAAGATAAATGAGCACCCGGAAAGGCCTCCGTTGTTAAAAGGCAGAACTCCCTCCGCGTCAAGCTGACAGAGACGAGTCGTGGTATCGAGTTTGTGCCTTTTGTAATAAGCAAAAGGAATGTATTTTATTCATTCACTTGTTTCAAGCTCTTATAAAACGTCCTAACTACTTCTGGTTAACTTTTATTGTTATATTGTTTCAGAACATTCCAGTCAACAAAAATCTTTCAATCTTACGTACATGTATACTGCCGAGTAATTAACGAATAACGCAATGATCATCCACCTACGCCGACAAGGCTATCGCTGACAAGTTGCCCTCAACGACAAGCTGGCACACTTTGGATCGATGGTCGGAGCGCGCGATAAATCGAAGCATCGCTTAGCGCAATAAATATAGCGGTGGGGTTATTCGTCTCACTCAGTGGGCTCGGCATCCCGGAACATAATGCCTCTTCCCATCCGTTTAAGTGAAGCCCCCGTTTCCGCCCCATATACGATCGTGTTGCGAAACGTGAATTTCGGGAACGCGTAAGCACGAAGGTGTACCGTTCGCCTAATACGCCCGAATCTTTATTATTTACGACAGTTGTTTGGAGTACAGGCGCAGATTTATTGTATTATAAACGCGCTTCGGCGTAGGACGTTACTTTATTATGTTAAAAACGTTTGTCGCGGTAGAATTACAAATCAGTTTCCTTTTTATTGTGTTCGTCTAGGGAGATACCGTAGCTTTGCAAAAGACAAACGAAAATTTCTTATATATTTTTAATTTCATATTATGGTTACGATGAATGGCTGAATCACACATTTTAAGAATACTGAATGAACCGTTCATTGACAAATGTGCCGGTAAAATAAGTTGAATATAAAAAGTAATACAAAACAAAATCGAATATGAAGTAAAAGTAAAAAGTGTTTTGATTCTTAAATAGGCTATATTCAGTAATTAATTTATTCTGTTTACAGATTATGTGTTATTGATAAACTAAAACAACAAATTTTACAAAAACTCGTTTTTCTGGTTAAAACTGAACAGTGATGGCTAATGTAAAAGAAAAAGACGCGCGATTGTAAAAGATAAAACCTCGAAAGAAAATTCCCACTGCTGCAACGAACCGGTGCGAATATCTTCACACGACACCCAGGCGTTCGGTAATGACGACGCAATGATATTTATTTAGGTGCGCATATGTGGAAATAATTTCCATTATTTGAATAGGGGCCGCGCGATATTGCGAAGCGGGGCTAATCCTTTAAATATATTATGCGGGATGGACTGCACACCGCCCTCCGAGCGAGGGACGAGGCCAATTTTAATGTCTCCGAGATCGATGCTAATGTTTTTTCTATATTGTTTTTTTTGTGTCGTTAATGGCTAACGGACCGTTTGTTACAGCACCGTAGCTTGTTTAATTTTTTTTTAATTTTGATGATAAATGTCAAAAATAGGAATTGTTATTGTAGTTACTTTAATGGAATATACTTTTAATGGACTTTATTTAAATTTTAGTTTTTTTTCTGTAAAACACCTATTAAGACTATTAACATTTTTTTGACAAGTGTCTTTTTTAATTCTCCCTTATATCTTTTGTCTATGTTGCTCCTTCATTTTATTCGGAAGTTTATTAAATATACATTATGTAAGCACTTACGTCGTATAAGCATCAATAATGTATCAGAGTGATTGAAAAATTTTAACACTATTTTTGAAACGTGTAGTAAGTATTAAATAAAAAACGGACTTATTTTTTTTTTATTTTGACCCGTGGCGTATACGATGTGAAGCATGTGGAATGTCGGTAATTTATTGACGATAAATCGCTATCGCGTTTAAAAAGAAGCTGTCATTAGTTGCAAATCAAATACGATAACGTGGAACTTGGGCGGCGTTACTATGGTAACCAATGATTAGACATGTCTTACATATATGAGTGATTATTAACTGAAAAACTAGAACTCATTATAAACTGAACCGATTTAATAGTACTTTAAGCATAAATAATTGAAATCTGCGAATAAATCTTCTACAATTTTTTTATTTGCAACGACTATCATTATTATGTAGGAATCTGTAAATTAGTTCTAATGCGACGAAATTTGATTTATTGAAAAATCGCAAATTTATAATCGATGATATGCCTTTGAAAGAGCTAGATTTAGTACATCTGTTAAAATAGTCGAGTTTAGATAAAATATTGGGATAAATAATCTGAGAATTAAAGTGGTACGTAAGTATATAAAAGTATATAAAATAAGAGCTGTCTTCTTCTAACTACCATAAGTAATGCCGTGGGTTCGATTCCCACCCAGGACAAAGTATTTGTGTGATGAGCATAGGTACTTGTTCTGTGTCTGGGTGTTAATTATCTATATAAATATATATCTAAAAATATATATGTATGTTTATCAGTTGTCTGATTGCCATAATACAGGCTCTGCCTAGTTTGGGATCATATGGCAATGTGTGAGATGTCCCATGACATTATATTAATCCTCTTAAAGAGTTCGATTGCCAATGAAGGGGCTTGGTTTTTGCTTCCTGTTGCTTTTTCCCGTGTTTTTAACTTTTCGGGTAGGTAGCCATGTCTTTAATATGCCAGAAATCATATCGATCTGTTACTGCGTGAAAGATAGATAAAACAACAAATGCTTTTAGATTTATAATTAGTAGTTAATATAATAAGCACGTCTGCCATTCAAAAGGTGTAGGCAAATGTAAACTATAACAGAGCAACTGTGCCGCAATCAATTTTATAATACATCGAATGAGTGTAGATACTTTATTTATAAAATGGTCACCTCATTTTGAATACGAAGCTGATAATATATCGTTAAGTTAAAATAATTATGCTATTAATAAAAAACCAATTAGTTATACAAGAATTCATTATAATAACAGTAATATACTACGAGTGTCATGTTTTTTTGGTACGAATATCTATCTACTGCCCAAATTTGTGCAGAGTGTATTATTTATACTTATCTAGATATATTAGGGATGTATCTCGTATAATGTAACAAGTTCCGATTAGCAAGTAAAATTACACATATATAACTTTTACACCTACTTGCATCGCACGTTGGTAATAACATAATCGGTATAATGTATATTACATGTTCAAGAGGATACAGGAAATGTTCCGCCGCAAAGCAAACAATTTATCTTAACACAAAATGTTCTATTATACCTCAGCATTATTTTGCAAAGCGTTATAAAACGAACGAACGACATTGGAAAACTTTTATTTGCAACGTACTAGTGCCGTGCAAGTTTTTTTTTTATTTATATTCATTTTCTTTTTCAAAATAATGCATAGTTCAATTAAATTGCTGTGAGTAAACAATTCGTCTATTAACACAATGTCCTCTAATGAGTAGCAACAGACTGTATAGTGACCCTAAAGGATTCACCGTCGAAGACATTACCATACAAAAGCGTTTTGTCACTCTGTCCACATAATATTCGGCGTAATGAACACCGCCGTCGCCCCACGCGAATAATAAAGCCATTTTACGGTCAGCGGGACCGCAGGCCCGATAAATTGCCTTAAATTTAAATTAAACTAGAATCGCAGTTTTATTAGGCTCATCAATCAAACGACGCTCTATTGGAACGGGTGGTCGCCGGTTTTAGTTTTCACAGCAGAGCATAATGACCTTTAGAAGTAAACTTGGAAGGCTTAAAACTGCGTGGTCTCGGTTTATTCGCGTATCGAAAGTCACACGGACACGTGGTGACGAGATGGTTTTGACGAAAATCGACTATCGGTCGAAACGATTTCGTTGCTACATCCATTCATGGTCAGGTCATACAGATTCAGATTCATACAGGTCATATTAAGAAAACATCTCATTTAGCTAAGTTTATTTTGAATTATATACCAGTTTAGAATAAATTCACATCGTGATATTTGTTGTAGTGTTATTAAGTTTCATTATTTAAGTGCCTGAATAATTTCGCGTGTTATCTGAGATGGCCGGCGATTATCAACAGCTCACTAGCTCAGTTTTCATTTTGTCTTATAAATTAAATGTATCTCTTCATTTGAACAACATCAAAGATGACCGGGCTATTCGTGTAGAAGTAACGATAACTTTCCAAATATACCTTTCACTACATTTTTGAATACCTTCATTTTATTATTTATTAAAGTAAATAATTTCAAGATAACAGATTAGCTAACGACAAAGCATAACTTGTCTGTATGTATGAAAATGTATGCTTGTATAAACATACAATTGCCAACTATAGGTTCGATCAAGTGTCATCATGGCTTTGGCGAATTTCTCTTTGTAGAAATGGTGCGTTAAATTTACTCCATATACATAAAAATATAAATTTACTAAGATAAGTTAATTTATTCCAATAACGCCAAAGTAAAATGCATTTGCACACGAGCTGTTTGTCGTAGTTTAGAATTTTACGAGATTATAGTAACATCACGTATCCCATTGCCAGACACGTCTGTCAGTAGTATTCAAGTTGTATTTCGTATATTTCGACCACCGTGAAAATTTGTACGAGTAAGTCAGTCAAGTACGGGACAAACTTTTGAGCTTCATTGTTACTTCCCACTATCTAATAGGTCTAGTCTTTTTTTTTAACTCACACACATTCTCATGTGACCTTGCCAATGTAGTGAACACCAACTCATATTCTGATGATACTTTACAGAGTGCATAGACTGAAAGCATAAATGTCATCCTATATGAAACCCAAGAGTTTTTTATACAGTTCAGCTGATAGCTGAATTGATGAAATGATAAATTGACATGCGTGTATATTTTAAATAAATAAACGATAGCGAAATAACGCTTTTGAATTCTGCTGGTTAAAAATAAAGATAAAAATAGTGTAAAAATATTAAAATACAATATTAAGTGGGTTCACCGCGTGTTTTATAATATTTTCGACTTTATTGAGATTAAGATCGTAAAAATAAGATATTACCACCAGCGTAATTACTAGTGGGGTGGATTTATTAAATGCACCCTGCAGAGACAGAGTTAGATTTCTCTTAGACACAACGATTTCTTTCACCCCAGTGTATAACACAGTTCGCCTGTGTGATTGATAATATTTCGTTCACTAAGAAAATCTTAAAGTGCAAACGTAATTGAAATTAATTAAAGAAAAAATAAAACTGTTTAAATTATAAATCACACACATGTAAATAATCAAATTGCAATATTTTCATGAGGTAACTTTTTATTAAATATTAGAATTAAGATGTAAGCAAAAAAAAAGTAAGACCTTTTGTGCAACGCTTACAATTAGAACGTCTTTAACATGTCTTGTATTTATGTGTTTAAATTTGGTAAACGGAAAGCAAACATTTCAATTTCGTAACACCACACCACTAAAATGTTATTATTCATAGAATTGCCGTCTATTACCAGCTTAAAATTCAGTCGGGTCTGTATCTATGTGCATATCTAATTGTACAAATTGACTGTTCACCTTTACCATTTATCATGTTTCTTCCAAATGTGAACATTTTTTTATTGACTATTGTAAATAAAATTGATCCAAAACGAAGGAGATACAGAAACAAGGTAGAATGCCCGCATAGAATATTCTATTGTATGCCAAATAATTATCAAGATGGTGATTTTCGCGACAAATAAGAAAATTCAATTCGAACGTTGACGCAACATTTCCGACGTGAATAAATAGGAATCACGGGCGATTACAACATCCCCGAGCCATTGCTCCGATTACGGACCATTCATTGAAATAAATTACCGCTCAAAGCCTTTCGAGATCCGCACGGTCAAAACACGAGGCGTTCGGCCTATCAAAACACAAGTAGGATATCCAACGGCTAGTTCTAGGCTTGTAAGCCCGCGAGACTGATCGTGTTAACCGATTGCCGACTCTAAGATATAGGTCTAAGGTTATAAATTGAACGGAGCGGCTCTTGGCAGAAATTCGAGGCGCGAATTCAATATTGTTCGCTAATACAATATCGCTTGTTTAAGCAATGGAAACATATACTTTGGGAGATTATTACGCAGAGTCGTTTGGATTGCAGCCAGTGGAAACACGACATAGCGCGGTTTAATTGTTGGGTAATACTTTTGCTCTCTTTTGGCACGGTATGAACAGATGTCAAAGGGGTTTAGAACCTTACAGTGTGACTTCTGTAAGCCGCAAAATGTGTATGACATATTTCAATTAATAACGTAATGTCATTCACATCTCGTGGTATTACACGATTAGTCAATAATAGTGTTACAGTATGTCTAGTAAATAGAATTGAAAATTAAAATGTTCATTAACTAGTTAGTTGTTAGATAAAATAATTGTAAAATAGAGACTAGTTAAATGACTACTAGTGGATATAAAAATAAACAGTCTTCCATATCGTCTATTACATCCATATAATAAAAACATGCATGCAACTAAAGATTTTATTGGAGGAGGTTTCCTGGAGGTTATTTTATATTTTTCATGTAACATTAAATATACATCATTATATTAAATAAAATAATTTTATGGTTTTTATTGCATTTTATTGAATTTACTTTTTAAATGAGGTTTCAAATATTTCACATCTTTTAAGGTTATGGAGCAAACTGAGACGTTAGAAATCCTAATAACATAGTTAACATTTTTGTTATTTATCAAATAGTGATAGCCACTACTACTTAAAACTTGGGATGGCGATTTATGATAATTTCCAGGATCAAATCTGGATATTATTTACCAAGATAAGGTGTGTCGAAAATGTGACTAATATATCATTCGAAACAACGGCAAGTAAAGTCTGACCATAAATACTGTTACAATTTAAAATAAACAAAACGTTTACATTTGGAATCTGTCATTTTTATACGATTGTTCATTGTCTTCCTCTATTTTCGCGTCTTTATATTGTAAAATGTTTGTGATATTAAAATGGAGTGGGGTAGTAAAGAAAACCGAATCGTGTGGTTGCATAACATAAAGTAGGTATGGAGCCAAATACAGTTTTTAAAATCCTCCATACGCTTGGTATTAGTTGAATATTGATAGGTACAATAAAACCTCCTTTGTTTGTGACAAAAAAGATCTTGCCATCCATGCAGTGTTCGTACCAAAAAGGCGATCAAAGCTGTAAGAGAAAGAATTCGAAGAAATCCTGTCGGAAAGCAAAAGATTTTATCTCGGGAGAAAAAAGCACCTAGAACCATGTCGCGTATTTTAAAGATGACTTAGGACTTGCAGCCTATAATAGACCTACTGGTCATTTCTTAACTGATAATTTAAAAAAGAATAGGGTGGTAAAATTAAAGCAACTACTTAAGCGGTACGCAGGAGAAAGAAGAAAAAGTGATGGTTTGGTGAAGTGTTAGCTACGAAGGAGTGACTGCGCCATATTTTTGTGAAAAAGGTATCAAAACATAGGCACAAGCGTATCAAGATGCCATTCAAGAGAAGGTAGTTAAGC
>DWHO01004526.1:0-11000 GCA_018247575.1 Eurytides lysithous rurik
AACGCATTTGCGAGTTTTATATTGCTGCAAATGTCCATGGGCGGTGGTGGTCACTTACCATCAGGTGAGCCGCTTGTCCGATTATGAGCCTAATCCATAAAAAAAAAAAGCATGATGCAGTTTGCAATATGAATATAAGTACAGTAATCCCCCTATAACACGGTAGATTTGTTCCGCGTTATATAAAAACGCGTTGTAGAGGTATTCCCGTATAATATGAAAATGCGTGATAAGAGTACCGCGTTATAGGGGGGATTACTGTATAGCAGTTTTAAATTTATTATAATGTAAGAATAATCGGGATTATTAAGTTTGTGATGGCCTTGCATCAAGTTTATGATCACTTGGTCGCTGTTTAAAGACAAGTACAATTTTGTTTCGTTATTATTACAATTATTGATACTTTGTCAGTAATAAGACCACGGTGTCCTCGGATAGTGCTCTATTATATAAATAAAGTACAATTATTTTTGTTATCATTTTTTTAAATGCCTTTAAGTTGGGGTGTATATTTTTAAATAGTATTTTTTATGTAAGTGATGACCGTTTGGCGCAGATGCTATGCGATTGGCATCGGCGTCGCAGGTCGTGGGCTCGATTCCCTATTAACTCGATTAATTGGGATGACAAAAAGCTCGGTTTCAAACGCTGTAGTTTCTAAATTTTTAAGCAAAAACTAAACACGCTTAAGCTCATAAAATAGTTTGAAAAATAAAAGTATGTTTGCATTACATCAAAATTTCCAGTCGGCATAAAATAAACAAATATAAAGTGTGATTGTAGTCGGAGGTCTACTTATGACAGCAGAACGCCGGCGGCGGATCGGGTGCGTGGGCGCTGACACGTTCCTACCATTTGTTCAGATGATGGCCATCGATTATACCATAATTTATTCGATGAACTTGAAATAAATAATGCACTTGATTTAACCATCAGGGCGTTATATGATGTATCACTTATATTTGTAACGGCTTTAAAACGAATTAACGGTTAAAAAAGGTTATGACAGTATTTCTTATTCGAGTAAACATTTTATACCGGCGCATTAAAAAGAGGTGTGGCATGGCAATTTTTAAATAATGGAGAATAATAAAAACTTGCTTTCATTAACATTTCAAGTTAATTGTTAAGTTTATAAATCTAAGAGGATTGATGATTTAGTTTGCCATCGTGAATCATCTCAATTTGTCCCGTGACCTATGAGTATGGAAAGTGATCGGAACGTCGGGAATTTAAATAAAATTAAATGCGCCAAAGTTGTATAATAGTTGATTTTGATGATTTACTATTGCGCTTTATAAATAGTATTTTTACACAGGACTAGAATGAGAGTTTTTGGCATTTTCCTTAATGTTTCAGCTCATTCATGCATCAACAAAGTTGTGTACATTCACTAAGCTAAAAAGTAACTTCTTCTAATTATATAATCTGTAGCATACGTCATTAAAATTAAACTTTTTAATTGTTTTTTTTTTTTTACAAAGTCAGCATCGAGATGATATGATAATAACATTTTCTCACGACGGCATAAAAACCATTTCCAACCTTCTAATAATAACATTGATTGTCAAAATACATTTTGACAATCAATGTTATTATTAGAAGGTGCATCCTAGCCCAGTATGATACGTATGCAAACGCATTTTGCAAATCAGTTCTACCACAGAAAAAAAAAAGAAACAGTTGAAAGAACAGATGTCCAGCACTTAATATAATACTAGCTAGCCGATACCACTCTAGGCGACCTATTGATTGTAAGTGTGGTTAAATTTAAAAACAGTTAAAATTTGGCTCGGGGCTGAACGAATGTACGCCGGCGTTGTCTTTGCCATGCTCATCCATGGGAAATAATTGGCGTATAGAAAAACACAGGAAGTCATTAGTGGCGAAACGAGAAACTATTCTACAACAGTGGGATGTTACCCTTGCGGCCGTCTCTCACACCGTCACGAAATGAATATAAATTACGAACACTTAATTCTTACGAATGAATTTTTGCCTGAAGGCTAAATGATCCGCTACCATCGATGTTAAAAGACATTTGTATTAATGGTCGAAGTTTGCTACTAAGCTTTGATGCCTGATCGGTTATTAAATATTATACATATATAAGACATAATTTATTAAATAATCAATTTTTCCGGAATTCTTAATGCTTACTTAACGTTTGGATGCGATGATTTATATTTTAAGAAGTATCTCTGACATAGATTAAAAAAAAAACTATGATTTTATTTAACCTATTTTCATAATAGTAATGTGTTGCCGAATGATTTTCGTCAATCTACAAGAGATCAATCAATGGTGTGGAAGATATCGGGTATCAGAGAAAGATCTGTGGCCGAAGCGGTGAGATTAACGTATCGTATAATTAGAACCACTTTCCTAACCATGCTAGATAGCGGCGACGGGTAGCCGCGATCAACTTTTTACATACTCTAGTAATGCATGGTTCAGCCTTAAATACTCTCAGCGAACTCAAAATAAACAATAGAAAGTTATTGTTTCCTGCGACATTTGAATGCATGAACTCCGTGAAGCGTGGGCCCATGCCGCTATGTCAAGGAGGCAATAACCTGTTTTTAATTTTGAGCACTATTTCTACATATGTAGAAACCTTCAAGTTTTCTTTTCGCGTGTTACCATATAGATTTGTAACTTTACATTTCTAAATATTTGTCATTAGGTACACATCTAATATTGACAAATAAAATGTCATGTAAAATTATCAATTGATGTATTTCGTTACAAAAATTGGATTAAAAAATGCGTATCGTTGTAAGCGGCGGCCGTGTGTATCCAATAATACAACGTGCGTTGTGTGCAATTTGACATTTCAGACATTTTAATTCACTTTTAATTCGCCTTATGAATAGCGTTTTACTCAGTTTGTATCGTTCGTTAATATGATGTGAATGCGGCTCGTTATATGAGCGGTGGTTAGGAAGGCTGTTAGCGATCTGTGTCGCCCATTGTTAATATACGTCAAAGCGAAAAGCGAATGTATATCTTTGTTGCGACTGTTAGGTTTCATCTCGAATCTTAGCGGAGTTCGCAGTAATTTGCAGCAATCTGCTGCATTTGGAGCGCGTCGAAATTCGAATTTGAGAAATCAATTTTAGACGGTTATGTAACCATTTAAATGTAGTGATATTAGTTAGAGAAAGACGGCATGCGTGTTACGTGAATAGAGAAACAAACTTTGAAATATACATCTTGCGTTGAGGGAGTATGCGCGATCACCTGTTTGCTATAAATAATCAGTTCTCTAGTATTACAATAATTACCAGCATACTTGTTATTCTTTCATCATCATTAACCACCGATCTTTATAGCAAGATGCCATTTAATTATCTCTACAAGTAAATGTTGTTGCAGCACTTGTGTTTACATTTACATTATAATATTTCCGATGGACACGATAGAGTTAAATTGTAAACACTGTGAATATAATTAAAAAAAAATATACCAATGCCACTTCGTGCCCAAAGGTATACAGGTAATTGTTATGCATTAGCTATACCGAATCCAAATACAAACAAAAGCATTAAATTAGTGGTTGTACAGTGCCACGTGAAACCTGTCATTATTTTTGATAAACATTCAATACGTCGAACGTTGTTCTAGAATAATTGGAAAAAATAGTGCAACTAAATTTCGACTTCGTGTGTAACACTGCCATTACACGTCTGATATTAATCAGTACATGTTTATATTATTGCACTATCGATTGTCCACGGTTTCGCTTCAATATCCGGTAATTTCAAAATTAAAAAAAGATTAGACTTTATTCCTCATATTCCAAAAATATTGAATATTTAAAAACCAGGCATTTCCGTTGCTGTGTAAACCATAAGCCACTTCGGTATAAAAGGCCAAACCAACAAACGTACATATATCTTACTGTGTTACATTTGTTATGATATCATTCAGAGAAGCGATGTTACAGTTGGGCGAAATACAACGCAGAAAATAGAAAAGTAATTGAGCGAGCTTATAATGCACCCAGAAGAGACACCCATAAAACCTTTATGATTAGTCAAACCGCTAGCGGACGATTCATTATGGGCCATTATGCGTCGTGTTTATCGACTTACTCTCTACAAGCCAATAAAATAACGAACGACCGAGATAAGGGCCGGACAGTCCTGTAATCTCTGGAACAAGGGACACTAATTCGATTGTGGTTTCGGTCCGAGCTTTTTTTTGGGCTCGCAGCACAAATTGAAGTGTTGAAAAAACGACAAATCGACTCTCCGAGGCCCATTCATTAGTTCGACGCTGAATGGTGTTGTGTCGTTTTCGCTCAATTAGTTAAACGGAAATTCGAGCCTCGCTGCTCTCACACGGCGATTACGGCCGCGTGTGTCTTAAG
This sequence comes from Eurytides lysithous rurik, assembly GCA_018247575.1. Taxonomy (NCBI): domain Eukaryota; kingdom Metazoa; phylum Arthropoda; class Insecta; order Lepidoptera; family Papilionidae; genus Eurytides; species Eurytides lysithous. The sequence continues at coordinate 4,376 of DWHO01004526.1, forward strand.
CTACGATCACTTTTGTATTTTCCTTTCAACTCCAGTTAAATGCAACGGCAATAAGGGTTCGAATCGCTTAGTCTTGATAATCCTTTATTGCTAGCGTAATGGATTTACTTTCGATCTACAAAAATGGAGAGCGCGAATTAATTGACGTTTCATGTGCTTAATGGAGTGGAAATTAATCATTATTTTCTACACTATTCTATAAGATATGCATAGTGAAAGTAGGAATTCTTAGACGTGATGGAGGTTTAATTTTCACAAATATAGTGTGTCTTGTTGAATATAAATTTTAGTATAAAAAACAAAAACGAACACAATAGCCGGACGGAAGAAGGAGAGAACAGAGTAGTTTCGCAGAGAAACAATATCGCTATGAAACTTTATAGAAAAATACATTTTGACAATCAATATTATTGTTATAATTTTCGTATTATATATAGTTAAATATATCGTATTATTATATTTCGAGCTGTATGTTACATGTCAGTTGCTATTCCAGCTTTCACACTTCAATGAAACTCCTTACTCATATAGCACCGAGATAAATGGAAGCCTCTAAGTGTTAACACAGATGGAAATGTTAATAATTGACGAGTTCCGCTGTTCGTAATGTTTATTGGCATCATAAATTATTGAGAAAAACTTATGCGAGCGTGTTCGGCGCGCATGACATTTATTCGGCTTTAATAGAGAAGATAAGGTGCTTTTAATAGTTTGATCGATACACGAGTAAGTCAATCGTATGAGGTCAGTCGCCACAGCTGGCCTGGCGGTTATGTAAGTGAGCTAGTCGTATTGCTGCGGTTATGCTTGTTATGCGTTTTAAATTTCTGATTCCTAAAAAAAGTATATTATGGGCTATATCAAAAGCTGAAGCTTCAAATTTATATAGATTTTTTGTTTATGGATTAGGCTGAGCAAGCGGCTTACCTGTTGGTAAGTGATTAGCGTCGCCCATGGACTTTTACAGCTTTATAGAACTTGCAATTGCGTTGCCAGCCTTAAAGAGGGAAATTTTTGAAAAATGGAGGTAGGACTAGTGAGAGGGAGGCGGAGAGAGGGAGCAGTAGAGGGGAGGGTATGAAGGAAGAGGTAGGGAGGGGATTGAGAGAGGGGTGAAAGGAAGGGAGGAGATCGGCCACGGGCCACCTTACTCACCGGACAAAACGCGGAAGCAAAATATTGCCATTTTAGGCCGATTTTCTGTAAGGTCGTGGTACTTATCCGGTTCGAGCTGGCCCATTTTTGTAACTCATTTGTATTCGGAACTGTCACTTTTAATTAAATGCATCTACACCAGCAGACTACTAGGCCATACGTACAGGCATATACTTTATAGTATATATTGTTATAACTTTCACTAAATTCACGTTTGTGTGGTTTTGTCGTTATGTTACGAAAAATATGGCTTACTACAAAATTGTTGAATTTAATTAACTGTGGTCCATTACTTAAGTATTCTATTTTGTAAGATGTTTGCTTTTTAACATTACTCCCATTTAATGTAGGTTTACGGTATAAATATTGATCCACGATATTCATTAAGTAAGACGTGACAACCAATAGCGTGGTTTAACTTCTCATATTTTAACACAAGACTGACATCTTGCTGCTTTTAAGGCCGTCATTCAGAAAAATATTTCGCAATTCAAACATTCGACGCGTCATGGAGTTTATCTAACAACTCTTCAATCGCCCACGCATTACACGCATAAGCGGATCCATGCATGTTTCACAATTTTCAATTAAAAAAGCAATCGAGTGGAGTTTAATTCCGTCGACACATTCTTTTATCGTTCGAACGCTACAATAAGGTGATTTTAAACACATTTAGCGTATCGCCAGTATAGTTAAAAGCTGTATAATAGCGTTATCTGAGGGCCGGCACTAAATTGGGATGTCTCGGCCGAGGCGCGGCGGCCTTATCAGTTTTGTCGTGTTCATCTTGAGTTGTGTTGGGCTTTACTCGGGATATTTACGTCGGCCGACGCCGGGGTGGCGAGCCTACACGTGACAATGTCGGAAACTTATTGCCTGTACGCGACACGCTAGAGGTATGCTCGCATATTGGCAATATTGACGGAAAAATGATAGAACGCGCGGTGTCTGTCATTCACAGAAGACAAAATTTGAATATGATCACTTCGAATAGTATTATAACATGTCAAAGCTGTTCTTTGCTTGTTGTTGTTAGCTTTGACAATTAATAGATATATTGGCATCTATCTCATTAAAGCTAGATTTGGTTAGTCGACGACACTCGGTGAGGTCTAGGCGACAACCGATGCCGGACGCGTTAGTTTGATGAAGCGCTTTTTTGATGCTCTTTTTTTTACTCAACGTCTTTTTTCCATTTTATTGTCCACGGTCCATTGATAAAAGGACAGGTATACGTACTCAGACAGGCGCCAACATTCCTCGCTCCGACCTCACACTCACTCGTGGCGTTATAAAAACGGGCACACTTTTTTACATTGGCGCTTTTTGGACTTATTTGCCCCGCTTTGTGCCCTTCGTGGCTGTTTGTTTTGGTTATTAGCGCGGCTGTAGGAAGTGATGGAGATAAAGCTATTGGGCCTAAGCGTTTTATTGTACCAATCTATAATATCCGTTCACTTCGAGTCCGCTCATAGTTCGTTATGGCGACCCGTTGACGAGTTCTAAAAGATAGCGGACTGACGTCCATTAGCATGCCGGCGAGAATCTCGCGGTGCGAGAGATATTTCTAACTGCGATCTGTCATTCGGCTGTCGCGTCCGATATTAGATGATTTTTGTCAGGCGCTAATTAATGGTCGTGTTTTAAGTTACAGCCGATGTCACGAACTGCGCCGCGGACATAAATTTGGCGAAAACTAACCGGTACGGGTCGAATTAGCATTTTACGAATGGGCTAAACTTGCGAACGGGTTGAGAATTCGTCATCGGGTTTGAAAATGATAGTAATACAAACGATAAATGGAAGATTTTCGTTTTAAATTTATCGCTTAAAACGTTCGGTACGGCCGTAAAATATAAGAATGAGTATACGACTAGACGGGGAAATGTTTGTCTTGTCCGACGTTCTATGGTTGTAATCGTCACGATTGGCACTCAGAGACCCCGCCTCGTCATCTCTCTTAAGTATAATGAATAGTCAAACGTCCCGTCGGTCCTTTTGCAAAGGCCCCGATCGTCAAGCTATTAAGTGCAATTTTGATTTATTTAAACGAGGTATCATTTCCGGTGCTAAAAGGTAAAATCGGACATTTCGTGCGTTTTCTTGTCTTTGGGTCGTATATGTAACTTATTTTTTGTGACCTAAATTTTTCGGGTCCGCTTCTATTATCCAAATATTTGACGCAATTCGTTGTAAAGTATCACATTTCTACACTTTGACAAATACATTTTACAATACTCGAGTGGAAGTGTGTTCTTTTAAAATATCAATTACGAGAGCGATTCATTATAAATAAAAATAGTTTGCGATGATTAGGGATAAAAAACAATGTATAAATAGTACAAAACATAAAGAAGAAATCCTTGTATACAATGAATTAAAGATACAAGTATTGTCTGCAGTGTTTATCGTGATAATCACGTTGCTCATAGATTACAATGATATAATTTGCTGTAGATTATTATATTGTATAGGCGTAATTATACGCCTCGTGAATCGACGATACAAAATTGTTTCTTTATCGGTCTCTGTAGAATTATCTAAACCGTCGAACTTCGTTATTATTGCGATGAAGTCACCTAAAGTGACCTTAAGTTCACCCGTCGACAGCCGGGCTCATAATGCGCTATGATCTCAAACGTTGGACATCGAATGAGTGCAATACGAGAAAAAATTAAATAAAGAGTTTGAATGTGTTCTACACATGTGATGCCGAATGCCAAAATCGAATTATATATGATCTATAGCTGTATACTATTAGTCAAAACCGTGTAATAAGATGATGCAACAGAGCTAGCTACTTTTACATAGTATTCATTGTCGAGTGAAGAATTTTCCAAAAGATTGAAAAACCTAACACGATGTATATATGGTCTATAAATATATCAGTGTGTACATCGATCTTTAGCAGAAGCGGGACAGATTATAATCTCGGCCCGAAAGAGAAGGCAGCTTTCCCCTGTTTACTGTGAAGTTAACTTTTATATTTAGCGCCACTATTGAGTGCAAAAGTCGTTTGATAAACGGCGTTGAATATCTAATGAAGTTTAGGTCACAAATGTGAACAGCAAGGTTTTTCGCAACTGTGAAAATTTTGTAAATGTGCAACCAATTTTAAAAGTCGGTAATCGACTTACATTGCATTTAGGCTATCTGATATTTATAAATTGTCTACTGTATCTACAGTTCGTTCATATCATTACTTGGACGAACTTAATACGCGCGTTTAAGTTTTGCGCGCCCTATATGTGCAGGTATCCAATAGGTATTTGCCTATATCCATATTGACATAGGACCGATTTTTGCTCTCCCCGCCGGATTACTTCCAAGGCAAATATTATCTGGCCGTTTTTTCCATCGAGGCTGACGATAAATCGGCAGGGCCTTGTATTTGCATTGGTACAACCGTTCTCTTTAACTTTGACACCATCGCGCAGTATTTCGTGGCGAACCGAAAATTTCGATACGTTTAATGGAAAGACAAATAATGAAAAGACAAACACATCAGCGACTGTTTATCAATATAGTCGTTCGTTTCAATTAGTTGCCTGAGCCAGGCTTAAAATCTCCTTAAGCGTCTGACTGGCTTTCCTCTCTGAACAAAACCTAACAATAGTCACGGATCGTATTAATTTTCTCTTACCATATCAGCAGTGTGAATAATTTACGGGCGGAATCTCCTTAATGGGCGTACGCGTTTAATCTAACGAGTGCTATCATCGTAAGTACCAATAATTCACCGGAATTTCGTACCTAATTGAAGATTTTCTCTATCTAGACTTTCATTTTTCCCGTCGGCGTTCGCCAGTAGATTTCGTCGCTTGAATGAATCTATACAAGAAGACGACAGTTGAATGGGTACGGCTTTCGTTTATCCGAAACTTGAAACGACATGCGCACGGTCGAAAATCAAGCGATAAATAAATCATTCCCTCGTTCGTGGTTATCTGTTTCCTGTTTCTGGACATGTTACTCAGCGCCTGAGGATAATATTGGTCCGCGTGCGAGCGAAATTCGACCTTTCGCTTTTGAACATTAAGACGCATATTCAATGCACCGTCAGATCGGATGCTCAAAGTCAGCAAAGATTTGCGCAATTTACTGCCATTGGTTAGTCCCTGATGTATTTCATGTAACGTTTTTCGCTGTTCGGATATAAATATAGATAAGTTAGTACGTAATTAAAAAAAATATTTGTTATTTTTAACTCCTCAATTATAGTAAGTATTAAAGTTATAATCATTAAGTTTTAATAAATGCGACACAGCCAAATTAATAATATTAGATTATGTTCATATTTAGACAGCAGGTATTTATGCCCATAATAAAGACGAGTCTGTGATACATTATACATTTCCATAAAAATGTTATTAATAAGATGTCTTCATTTTTTTTTCTTTTAAAAGTCTTCGAACAATGTGATTGATTTTTAAAGTGCTATTTCTAATTTTGTTTTGGCAAATTCACATCATTATATTTAGTGTCACACTGCCGAGATGAATACTTAATTGATTTTCAAATACGAGATAAGAATTTTAATATCATCGTATAAATAAGTCGTTATTTTAACACCTTTAGATAGCCGTTAATAGTCGAGCAATTAAAATGGATAATTCGTATTAAAACATGCGATCATTTTGAATAATCTCAATAACTTAAAAGCGATTAGTCGTTACAAAGAGGTTGCGGTGCTCTTCTCGAGTCTTATGAGGTTATTAAGATGCTAATGCGCTCTAAAATTAACACAACTAATGGGAGAGGTGATAAAAATTCAAATACAAATAAATGGTAGATTTGTTAAACACTAAACGCGTAAATAAAATCGACCGGGATGGTGTTATGCATGCCGGAGCGTACGCCGTATCCAAATTCTCACAGATCCGATCATTTAATAATACGAATGGTCATAATGAGTTAGTTACAAACGATCCACGGCCGTTGTAAGCACGTCACGTACAGGCCAAATGAGTGGTCAGCGGGTCGAAATATCGCATCGCCCCCATTAGCCTACGATCGGATCATCCGATCGGGCCCTAAGAAATTCTGTATCGGGGATAAACACTACCATCGGACGCAGCTGTTAGATATGCGATCGGCGTCCTCTACTAAAATAATATGACACAGCCTTTTCGGATCATCTTCGTGCACCCTGAATACTATTCGTATATCTGTATAATTAGTGGGTAACGTGCGCAGAGAAACATTCGGCTTCTTATATTAATCCGACTTCAAAAAAGGAGGTAATTAATTTATCCGATTTCGTTTTGTTTTAATAAAATATTTCTTTTATTATTTAAATCTCACGGTGGTAGAGCCATGCAGCTGTTCCCGCTGCTCAATGGGCCGGCTCGAAACGAATTAGTACCACGACCTCACAGAAAATCGGCGTAAAATGGAAGTGTTTTTGTTTTCTCGCCTCGTCGGGTGAGTGAGGTGGCCGGTGGCCCATCATTCCCTCCCCTTATTCCTT
>DWHO01004527.1:0-10999 GCA_018247575.1 Eurytides lysithous rurik
GTTTGGCTATCCATTTCATGAAAACAGTAACTTTTTAAGTTATAATTTCTTTTCAAATAATTAAATATATTTTAATTGATAAAATATAATTAAATATGTTTGTTTATATTGAAAGTATTTTTTTTACTCATTACATGCTCCATATGCAAATAACACCTAGCATACTTAATATGAATACATTCTAAAAATTTTTTTGACAACCTTGGCATATTTCTCTATTCACCCCCTCGTTGTATCTATTGACCCCGTGTTTAAGATAAATAGAAATTGTGTAGATTTTTTACTTTTCCTCAGATATAAATGATATTCTTACTTTTTAATGGTAACAAGACTGTAAATTAACCCGATGCTCCTAAAATAAAACCAACTTTAAACGCAAAGACTTACATATTTTATTGCAATTTAAATTTGAATTCCAAATATGTTTCTATTAACCCCGTTTTACGGTAATGAAACAATAAAAGTTATCTAATATGGACTGACAAACCTGATTGATTACATGCTAAAGGTATGACAAACAAATTTATTAGTTTAAATAATCTATTTATAACTTCAAATGTATAGTTATTTTGGATTAAATCTTAGCATTCACTATGCAAAATATTAACATTGAAAACAGTACAACGTGTATTAGGTTGAAGAGTGAATCAAAAATTACAGTTAACAATCGAATGAAAGAGGAGTTAAAATAACCATACATAATGAAAAAGAGGAGTTAAAATAACATAAATAATGCAACCATAGCTTTTAAATTAGTTATAATGAACCGTTAAAAGTGGATTGACGAAACATTTATCTTTTTGCCCAGCCATAACAAAATATTATTACCTTTAATCATGTTTTCAACGTGGGAACAGACTGTTCGCACGGCAGCAAGCTCCTTTTTGGATCCAAACCATTTCTCGACCTTCAGTAACCGAGGGTTTACCATGCGAATGTCAACAGCTAAATGTTTGAAGTTCCTTTTAAGAGTTCCTCGCGGGCCTTTCACTGTTACAAGTCGTGACTTCACGTGAACTGTAAGACCCTCTGGGATCTTCACTTTTTGATTAGCAACTATTTGCTTCATTGTGAGGCCTAAAATAAAAGATATTCGTAAACTTAACCTCTCCGATACTTTGACAATTGATTGTGTATGTTTTAGGTGTGTATATCGTAAAATAATAACTTCAACACATTAAACATTGTGTACTGCACAATTCTTAAAAATGTTTCTTTTAAATTATAAGAAATAGATAGGATTATTTTGGATTTTTCACAAAAAACAAAATTACTGCTTACTTTCAGTGACACACAGAGCCGGAAAAGAGCGTAAGGGTTGCCATACAGTAAAAACTTTGTTACAGATGTTGCTCTACTTTTTGAAATACAACGGCTCTTATTAATTCTTACGCTATGTTTTAATATGAAAAATTTAAATATTTCCTTGCATTCAATGCCACTGTTCATTTACATTTAAATATTATTTTTCTATAGTAAAACTATTTTGATAATAAAATAATTTTGATATAATAAAATATCGATTTTTAAGTTACAACTGAGGCAATGCCTTGTATAGATGGCGTAGTTCTAAGTCATTAAGTCCTTATACAAGTCTTCTACAAGATGAATAGTTTTGTAAGTATGGCCTTTTTCCGAAAAAATGCTCATATATCATTCACAATGTCAAAATATCGCGTAATGGTCAATTAGCATTTGACCATGGCAAACGTTACTCAATTTGAACTACGAAATAATTATAAATAACTATTTAAATACAAATGTGCAGCAGATGCCTAAATCGATGTGGAATATTCACAATTGTGGATGCTAATACGGTTTTTCGCAACTTTAGCCGTGAAAACTCGAATAGTAATGAGGTCATATCCAAAGTATGATTAAATCACAATAACATGTACTCGTTCAAATCCATGTGATATTTACAAAAAAAATTTAGATATATGTACTTATACCGTATACTTACATATATATGTAAGTATACGGTATAAGTATACAGTAGGTTCTGAATATTGCTTCACTATAAATCATATATTTACTAGGTGTTCAATATATTATATATTAAATGTTTGTGTGACTTATATGTTTTATCGTAATCATTGACATTTAGCTATTGGTTAATACCAACAAATTAAAAAAAAAACGTAAGAAAAGCTGTCAGAATTTAATTGTCAACTTGTTATTATTTTAAGGTTATTATTTAGTTTCAGTTTTGTTGTCCTCAAAAACTTAATTTAAATAATCTAAACTCCAGTATTTTAGATTTGGAAACATAAAATGTTATTAAAAGGGCTAATACGCACAGAACTAAATTTATGTTTAAGGATATTTATGAGAGGTTATTCATTTGCTGCTCTTTATTTTTTTCACGTTAATTTTTATGTAATGTTTTTATTTAATTATTTTTAAAGGAGTAAGTACAAAATCGCAATGGGACATTGTGACGGGAGTTTGTGTGGAAAGATTACCCGTGGTCACGCCACCACTTAATGAAATACAAAAGAAATTCAAGGAATTGTTATGGACTATAGAAGTTGAGAAAAGTTTAAAATCAGATCATGAGATTAGATATGAAAATGATAAGTAAGTTAAATAAAAATGAGTATAATGCAAATTTGTTGGCTTTGCAATGAAAAAAGTGCAAAAATTAATTTGTCACTATTGTTTATCATTAATAGCTTGTGATTAAAATGTTGAGACTATTTATCTAATGTTAAATAAGGATAATAATAAAATATGCTTGTGACCGAGTTTTGGTCATGGTAGAAAGCAATTAAGAGATAAAGCAAGTTCATGGATACAATAGCTAGTATGTGTGTAGACACAGATGCACTTGCTCCTCATTTACTCTCATTGCCCGGTAGGGCAGTAATACCTATAACAACTATATTGTTGTAAAACAGGGTTAATGATGATACAATAAAGCTAATCTTACAATAATTTTAATACTATCCCAAGTTTTAAGATGTCTATCAATTACATGCATTGTTTCAACTGTCAGGAATCTGGTTGCTAGTTGCAAATGCTCTGACCTAATTAAGAAATAAAAATGTGGTGCTATTGCATAATTGGTAACCTTGGTCTCCATTTTATGAAGCACTGATCAAACTGTTGAACAAAATTTATGCTTTTTTGTGATGGTATCAGATTTTTTCCCTCGCAATGCTTTTTTAATATAAACATAAGAAAGTTGAGACACCTGCTTTTTTATCTTTGATAATGGTTTTTTCTCCAAGTCTTAGGGACTGTATAAGGTTTTTTAATTGGTCACTAGGTGTATGGATCTACCATGGATAGCAGCCTTATTTGAAGTTATTTTAGTTAGAAGACAAATATAGTTACTTAAAATAAAAATAAGTGTATTTTGTGCAGAAAAATAAAATGTGTTATTTTATACATTAATTTTTATTTTAATAATTTCCAGGATACAAGAAGAAATTCTTAAAAATGATTCACATGATGTGGATCTAGATGCTATTAGCAAATTTACTGCTCAGGACCTTGAAGATGCCGCTAATGAAGAGTTAGCGCAATTTAAATTTGGAAGTATTGAAACTGGTAATTTCTTTTAAAGTTTTTATATATGTATATTTTGTGTTTTAATAATATTGCTATAGCTACTGAAGATTGAATTATTTGATTTTAACATTATTGAGCACATTTTGTAGTTAATTTCTTACTAGTTATAAAAGTTTTATGTTAGACATATTATTAGTACTAGACTTTGGCAGTGGCTTCACTTCGGTGACTCGTTTTGACAAACACACATTCAAATTTTGTTTATATAATGATGTCATGTATACTAAATTAGTATAGAACAATAATTTAGAAATTTTTAAAAGCATTTATAACCAATCTGATGTCACATTTTAGCAGTCACCACAATAATCAGTATATAGGATGCATTTAGACATATTTTTTTATCTCATGTTTTTAAAAAACTTTCATAATTAGAATTACTTTATTAAATATGATATGATGGACACAGTAGTACACCCAATATTGTAACAATTATTCAAGAACATAAGAGAGAGAACAGAAAATATTGTCTTTTGCGGGAATCAAACCCTGAACTTATTTAAAAAGTGGCTACCTTTTAAGGTTTTATTATTTTATCATTTAGTGCTTTGTATTTATTTTGATCTTCTTTGTTATATTGTTGTTTGGTATTCATAGTGTCTGTGTGATTTTAAAATTATTAAGTTATAGTAATTCACGAAAATAACCACTGGGTCCTCCCCGCTACTTCGTGTACAGTGACCAAGCCTGTAATAGTTGTATTATAAAAATGTTTTAGAGGCGGACAAGAAGGGCGATAAAACTTCACCAGAGAGATGTCTGCAGAGGCATTTAGTACTTGTTGCTCCAATTAAATTAGGAAGTGATGTAAAAATATTACTTCCACAAAGCAAATGGGAAGAAGGAGAGACATTACGACAGGTACTAGTTAGTATACATCAGGGGTGGGCAAATATTTTGATAGTCAGGCCACATTGCAGATGAAAATCTGATAATGTGTATAAGTATTGCTTACGATTTAAATTTGATTTTTTTATGCACCAATCTATGTTAGACAAAAAACTATTATTTGTGTTTTTAATAATAATATATACAATGCATTTGCCCAGGCCTGGTTTATATGATAAAACTCTATATTATCACATAAATATAATTTTATTTACTTCACATATAATACAAGAAAAAGTAAATCACAATTTATAAATACTTGAAATAATAGGTTAGTCCACCTGTTGTCCGTCGCTAAAATGACATTTTGATAATGTGTCTGGCGACCGAATGTCAGTCGGTGACAAGTCCTTCTGGATAATGTCAGGCTAACGAATCGCACGTCGGATGGAAAGCGAAACTCTTGTCCACAACAACACTAGACCAGTCCAGCTTTTTAAATGAAACAGTTTAAAACTGCTTGGCACCTTGCTGTGCTTATTACAGATATAAGACGTTCTATCTATATGTAATTACTCTATGGCAACATTCTCTTGGAAACCGGAACACAATAATGCTTAGATTTTGACGTTTGGCGGCAGACTAACTGTCAAACGGTATAGAAGATATAATGTTGAAGCGCCATCTCGTAGCTAGTAACAATAATGTGCGAAAATATTTACTGTACTCCGACACGTATTTTTGCCTTTATGGCGATTGTTTAACTTTTCGTGGTTCAACATCGTTTTGTATTCTGCCGCATGCTGTATGAAGTTTCGCCCGACCATGTCTCAATTCGAGACTAAACGGTATTAGATACGAGCTTCAAAGTATTAGCACAACTCAAAAGCACTTTGAAATCCTACATTTCGATAAAACGTGAAGGGCTCTCGTTCGGCAAAGGGTTAAATGGCCTAGGAACCCACATGCTGTGGCGCCATCTGGTAATAAATTGCAGAAGGCGTGTACAAGAAATAGACACGCACAATATTGAATTTTTACAAATGTACAAATATTAGTACGCGCGCGTGTGTTCGTATGTTTGTGCAGATAAAAAAGCATTAATAGATATTATTTGATCTGCAAACATTATATTTATATGTAACTAATTTATTCGTGTACCTATTTAACGAAAACGATATGATTATGTGATTTATGACGATGTTGACTGTATGTAACCTACAAATGAATCTAACCTATAAGTCAATCTATTATTTATTACAATAAAGTCATCAAATAAAGAATTCAAAATCAGTCAACGTCTATTAAAATTGGTTAGGGTTGTACAAAACGTATATAATAAATTGTAGATAAAAAAATATAAATTAATTGCTAAATTGGAAGCTCAAAGGACGGGCAAATTTATCATTAAAAGTATTAATGATTTCAGAAAAAAAGTAAAGAACCCATATATTTGCTGAAGGCAAATCATTATCTTAGCAAAATTTGACAACCTTCTAGTAGATACTTACCGCTCACGTTTGAAATAGTGAATAGTTTCAATTCTGTCGAATTGCGATAAATACGACAGAATTGATTATCGATCAGCATCATTACAATCAGCCATGTGAATCTGAGATGAAGTAAAATTAAATAAAATTTTATTTATTTACCTAAATTTTAAATCAAATCATACTCCAAAGAATGTTTAAAGTTAAGGAGAGATTATTGAAAATTGGATGATTAAAATAATTTAGGTATTTATTATCCTATATAACTTTAGTGTTGTTTAACCAATGAAACTGTAGCTATATTGATGAATATAACTGGCAAGCCCATCACTGTCGTATAGTACGAGAATGGCGCAACGACGGACTTGACACCTAAGTACAAATACAGGTACAATGACTATAATGACAAGACGTAGTCGAAATCTCGAAACGTAACCGTTAATTTACGCCGCCATTTTTTAATTAAACGCGATGACTAAGTGTGGGGATCCATCACAGTCGGCACTTGATGCCGATCTATTATTAATTATTATTTTGATCGATCACGCTTCATCTTATTTCATTAAGGATCCGATGTTGAATTTTTCTTTTCTTTTTCTTCGTTGCTGTATCGTGAATCATTAATTGTGCAGTTTGTAATCGTTTCTGAACTTACGAAAACGTTCCGACCGGTCGTCGCGGAGTTTGATTTCTTTTATCGCATTTTAATTGAAGGCGTAACACTCAAGTGGCATACTTAAAATATCTTTAATGACACCCATAACGCAACGGTTGGGTAAGGATTGAATGATAATGTTTTAATTAACTAATTCACGTCACGAATGAGTGCCTTTGTGAGTTCAGGTAATTTTTTCCCCGGATTACCTATCACGAGATTGCAAAATATCTGCCGAAATTAGAAGGTGAGTTTATCCCTCGGCGAATAATTCGTTCCCGGGCTGTAAGGGAACATTATCCTTACGGCCCAACGAGTTTTCGCAGAAATCAATAATCCGAGGGCTTTTTTAAAGATATCCCTAGAGAAACAAATATGCTCGTATCCCAGTACGAGGCGAAATCAAAGAGGCCGCGGATTAGCCAGTGTTTTTTGTCCGTTCAAAATTCGAAACGTTTTCGATTAAGCCGAAGATTTGGTTCGCCTTACAATCTTCGGTGTTACGTTGAACAATGGGCTTCCGGGGAAAGCTACCACGAGAACTGCCTCGCAATAAAACTTAACATGAGAATGACATAGTTGCATATTTCAATTTTTCATATTTTCGTTAGTGGTTTCTTGTCTATGATATATGTGGTCTATATTAATCTCCGTTAGCTATACCGCTGCTGAGTAAAGAAAGACAAAACAACAGTCGCTTCTTATATAGATTTTGGCAAAAATTAATCGTTGATTTGAAGTTGATGTGGGGTTAACAACAGACATTGCTATATTCTAAAGTGCTCGTAAAGGCCTATTTGTATAAATATATCTAGATTTGATTTGAATTGATTAATTTACCTTGGGGATTTTTTAAAACTTTAATCTGGCTCAAGAAGGGACAGTTCGCCTTAGCTCTCGCCCGATATAAAAGCATATCGTAACGACGCAAGAAACGGGCGACGGTGAACGCAATCAAAGTACCAGGGCGGAAGGAATTCTCGATATCGCTCGACATGTAACACCTACGTGAGGTCAGCACATTTCGCTGAGCGATCGCGGTGTGATACCGCCGACGTATCGATCGTATCGCAGTGACGATGCAGTATCGATAATTCGAACAGTCCATAAACTGTCCAGTTTATGAAGAAAGGGAACGCTGTTTTGTGAGAGGTTTTCGTGTATTGTTTTTCTTGTTTTACCACACTTAGGCATTGATATCTCCAGTGCCTAAGTGTGGTAACGATTCATATCGCTTTCCGAAATTGGATGATTCTGGTTCAATTGTAAGTGGTTTGACTTATCTGTAGTCTCTTTGCGGTTGTATTGTAGTTATTCTAGCGATATTCGGAACAGTGATGTGTAAGCAGTTTATATTCATAGTATTATGTCTTATGACATACTACTGTGGGGTAATGCAGCTGCTATAAATACAATCTTCGTTATGCAGAAGTGGGCTATTCGTGCTATCTATGGACTTAATGAGTTAGAGGACGCTGAGTTTATTTCGCCTGTTCTTCTCAGGGCTGAGGCATTTTTTTCCGAACAGGTAGTTAAACCATTAGACGTCAAAAATTGATTGTAAAGCAATCCAATTTTGAATAAAGAATTTTTGACTTTGACAGTTCTGTGCTCTGGTTTGAAGGCCAATGTTGCTAACGTAATTATTGGGCACAGAGACATCATCTCAACATCTCTAAATTCTGGGTCACAAGCGTAGCACCAAGTATATTCTATGTGGCGTTGTATTGCTAACGTCCCACATACATAAGGCTACTTGTTCGTATCGGCAATTTATCTATTAAAAACTAAATTGAATACGTCACGATAATTCTAATATTCCGTAATATGTATATTTGAATATGGCTTAACACATTTTTGAAAAGAACTTCTAATGTTAATGCCGTACCAACGTTGATCTCTTTTTAGTCTTTCAAAAGTCTTACTCGCTTAATATAATGTTAGGCTTGAAGTTACCTGTATAATTTTCTATATTCAGCCAACGAGACCGTGACTAAATAATTAAATTAGAATCAGCTAATACGGCATATCAAAGAGAACAAATTATTTTAATAAACTATCCCTCTAACAAGACCTTTCATAAATTACGTGGCCGCCCGTTAGGAATTCTGACGACTCATCATGCCGATATCAAGTATTCGAACAATTTCGATTCGGAAGATACAAGTTTTTTTTTTACAACATACATGTGCTGCCATCTACCGTAAATTATTTTCACTCGATCTGTACATGGTAACTTTATGTGGTGAAAACGGACCATTACCTTTTATAGCACTGCCAAAAAGAAGTAAAGGATATAAGTAGTAACTATTTAGTTTTACCTATTAGCTATCACCGACTAGCAAACTTGATAGAATTTGGTAAAATATTGGTTATAGTTTTGAATTCCTTCACGGAATCAATTTTATCGGAGTATAATTTTTCGCACATTTATTTCGTCAAATGCAATTCATTCATCAGCTTAAGGAATTCAGCGTCAAGTATTTGAGCCGTCGAGACCGAAAGTAGCTATTCCCGTTCTAAATCATAGTGACAGGTAAGCAAATAGAACAAAACACCACCTTCTTCTAGGAATCCCGAAAGTCCTTACCCATAAATCACGCGAGGCCTGACAAATGGATTCTACGAGTTTTTTTTCGCCGCCACTCATTTATTAATAGGGCAGAGAATGTTTCGGAAAACCAATAAAATGTGCCCCGTCATATACCTGTCCACTGCCAGACTGCGTGGCATTGTTCCTCGAGCTCTCTTTTTTTCATTTCGAACCGCCCCGCCTCGGACGTAATACTTTTCCAGCGTTGCTTCTTACACGATACACCCATTTAATAGGCCTATTAAAATCAATTACGTATTGAATGTGAAATTAAGTCGATCTGCCGCATTTTGATGTTAATTACAAATAATAGGCAAACGGTATGATTATTATGATTTGAAGAGATTATAGAGAAATATCGAAACATTCCGTCTTTGTCTGTTGGAGTTGATTAGTTCAAAAAACTTAAAAATTGACTATTAATATTATTTAGCAGTTTTAATATTTTTATGTCATATGGTCAATGATGATTGCTTGTTTATTTTACATATTAATATATAGCAAACATTTATATAGCTTATTTGTAAAGGTAATCTGTGAAATAATGTATACTATATTTTTATAATTCATTCATATTAATAGCTAAAAATTATATTGAAAACTTCACCACATTACATATATATCACACGCGTACTTATAAGAGATTAATATTATTCATAATAATAAAAATGAACGGCCGAAAAAGGAATGAGGAATATGTCCGAAGTTGGGGGCGTTACATGGAATGAATTCGTATAGTGATTTAATGCACCCTATGCAAAAAATCTTGATACGTTTATGACGGGAACGTACCTGAAATTCCGACGTTTGTCAATGAATCACGGGGACAATTCAAATTTCACGTCACAAGATAAAACACATTGTGGTCTTAATGCATCAAGTAATCGCAACAATTTTGCACATTGCTGCGCAAGTTATAGAGTTCATAATCGAACGCTAGAGCGTGTGCAAAACTCGATCGCACGAGTTCGGCGGCTAACCTATTTCTGTGAATGGGCGATTTTTTGTCACTCCGTCGAGTCCGTGTCGTGTCGTGTCCGCGCGGACAAAAGCGCACCGTGGTATTTCGCGCGTGTGAAAGACGAGCCACTTTCGGTCCGCGCGGATTGGACCAGAAATAATTGTCATTTCCTGCGGCCACGGTCTGATTGTTATTCGAATTACGCAGTCGAAAGGACGAAGTCGAAATCTTTTTTTTTATATTTTCACCATCAATTATCACTATACACTAGGCCATTACGTCCGACCTATACCCCGTTTGGGAGATCGACGCAATTCTTTCTCATTGAGTCAAAAATGTTAAATAGATTTTTGTAATAATTGAAAATAAATTAAAAAAGGTCTGATTTTGCGAAAGCCTTTTCAGTATAACT
The DNA here is from genome assembly GCA_018247575.1 of Eurytides lysithous rurik. Taxonomy (NCBI): domain Eukaryota; kingdom Metazoa; phylum Arthropoda; class Insecta; order Lepidoptera; family Papilionidae; genus Eurytides; species Eurytides lysithous. Next base: position 10,516 of record DWHO01004527.1, read on the forward strand.
TTATAACCTCTTAGCCCTTTTTAACCCTGCTTATAACACATCAGTATCATACAGGACGTCCACTGCTCATCATCATCGTCAGCCAATTGATGTCTAATGCTAGTCACAATGCTAGTCACAATGCTAGGCCCTCCCCAAAGATTTCCACGACTGTCAGTTTCGTGCTATTCGCATCCAACGGCTTCTTTTCTGAGCAGCGCACACTACTCAAATATTTTAAATAATATTTCTCTGTGCCATACTGACAGCAGTCACGGTACTACCATACAAGCCCAAAACCCCGGCTTGGCCTACTGAGGAGTAAAATTTATCTATAAATATATCTAATCTTAATTAGCACATAATACCCGCAACCCTCAAATTTAAAAATAAATTATTCGGTGAACTTCTGCAATGTATGTACAATTCCTAAAGTAACAGTAACATATTATGTCCTACGGCTGGGCACAGGCCTCTTCTATACAGAGAGAATAAGGGCATAGAC
>DWHO01004528.1:0-10998 GCA_018247575.1 Eurytides lysithous rurik
TATAAAAGCAGTGTAAGAATTATATTAAAAAAATTATAGAGGAGTAATAAATGGAAATATCAAATGGTTTAAGTAGTGACAACAGTAATTTTGAATCGTTCGAAAATTAAAAGTAAATATAATTTGAATTAAAAATTGTATTTTTAATTTTTATATGTATACATTCAATGCATTTTCTATTATTAATTAAATGCATTTTCATATATAGCTAAAACTGCCAAAACAGCCTAAATAATTACAACAGAACTTTAGTGTATTAAAATAAAATATTAAAAATTTGAAAATTTATATTAAATTCTTTCAGATGCTTTTGTTAATAAAAAAAAATTGTTTCACTTGGGTGTGTGAGACATTATACAGTTTTGTTATACAGTGGACTAAAGAATATGAGAAAAATTATTCCTTATCCACCACTTTGGAATTATACCACTGTATGGCATTTCATTCTAATTATTATTTCTTTTTTTCATGTAATCTGTTATTTTTTAAAGTTTAAGATGGTTTAACTTTGTATGACATGATTCAATCTCTATATTGTGTGTTTGTTTAATTTTAAAATAACTGAAAACATTTTGGAGATAATTGATAAGTGTGGAACCAATGCAGTTCTATAACCATTTTAGGTCAGAAACTTATCTTTATTAAGGTTTTGAGTTAATTTTAAAATTTGTGTGTGTTGCTTTGTTAATATTATGGCAATGTGTTTACCATTTAGTATATAACATGTAATCAATTTAAATACCCCACCCAAATCTGATAGATTGCTGTATAATGATTTAGGTGTAGTATAAACTAAATAATAAATATTTCTCTGTAATAGTTTCACTGCTAAGAAACTTAGTTCTAATATGTAACATCCTTTTTATGAAATCATACAAAAAATATCATAGGAATGAAACCCAGTTACAGCTAGTATTTCTAAATGGAAAAATGTTGCCTGGGGTGTTTATTTTGTAATTAATAGAATTACCTCTTTATTTAAATCATATAACCAAATAATTAAATGTTTACTCTCAGTAATGTATAAAAAAAACAATAATAATATAAACATTGATTTTTCTTTTTTTGATGATGTATGTGACTTGTGATTCGAAAGAAGAAAATTTAAAGTTGTCTTTAAATTTTCTTGAAATAAGGAAGCAAAGCCACTTTTAGAAATATTGAACACTTTTGAAACAATATTGAATGTGTTTGCATTTATAAATTTGACAATATATGTATATTTAAATTTTTCTCTTTACGGATTACTTCATCACTTAACACATGAATGACTTTGACATTGATTTTGACTGAGATATTCCATCCATTTTATTTTTTGCCTTTCAATCAATTATTAGTATAAGGTTTTTTGTAATATCATTTTATAGAATTGTTTTTGAATTCAACAACCATTAATGGTTTTTAATTATCTTATTGTCAGTGATTTAATGAATTGTCCCATGCATTGCTTTTTATGAAGTAGATGAATCTCACAATTATTTTTTTATTCCATTTATTTATGTAGATTTTTGTTTAAATAAAAAGTAAAAACAAAAAAGGGGTTTTATTGAAGACTTTATTTATAGATAACCTTTTTTCATATTGTGATAAAATTATATATACACAAACTGTAGTCAAATGAAAGCTGATATAACATTTTTTGACTAACATAAATAGAGTTTATCTAAATATTGAGCATAACAAGTAATTATTTAGTGCCCATATACGTAGTATGTAGATGCAATAATTGTTGAAAAAAGGGAAATATGTCAATATCAACATTTTTTGCACTTCTGTGGCTGTATTAGGCTCTATCAAGAAAGTATCTTGTCCTGCAGAAAATTAATATAAAAAAAAATTATACTTGTGCACTTTGCATGGTAAATGAGGTTAAAGGGCTCAGCTTTAAGCAATTGGTAATGCAATTGCAACTGACAAGTGTGTCTATAAAAAAAATAACATTTATGCACACATGATTATTTGCCACATTCACAAATAAAAATAAACTATTTGTTCAAATTTACCTAACCCTTTCCACTCCAATGTCGAGTGTCACTCAACACTGATTTTGTTCCACCAGCTCCACGGATTATAAAGATTAAAATTAAGAATTATAATATAGTATCTTGTAATTACTCATAAAATAAAGTTTATTAAATAAGAAAAATTCGTTTTTTTTTTTACAAAAAACACAAAAAGTTTAAAAACGTAATTTTAGCGTGGAGCTGGTGGAACAAAAACAAAAACAGCCTTGGAGTGGAAAGGGTTAAATGTATATATGATATATATACATATATATGAAGGTCACAAGAAACTTTTCAAGACGGCTATAAAGTCATCCCAGGGACATAAACCATTTTTATTAACTTTACAATTTTTCAATGTCAAAAGTGTGAATTGAGGTGGATTATCCAAGGTCAAGTCCAATCCGTCTCTTAATTGTTCCATTGATTGGTACACATAATGTATCTTTAGGAAATCTTTTTGAATCTCATCATCAAACCACTTCTGAAATAGAATCTTACCACCAACTGGACTTTTTTCATATTGTTTTTCTAGATTATATGCTTTAAACGCCATACTGTTTAGAATTGTAAGAATGTTGGCATCATGACCCATTATCAGTGTTATTTTTGGAGTGTCACCTTTGTTTAAAAATATTCCTGCCATGTATTTTATTAGTGGTTCAGCGATGTCTTTGGCCACAAGTGTTGTATTAAAAATGACATCATGATAACCTCTACTTATCTCCATTATCAACTGCCAATGTTTTTCATCATTAATTAAATTCCAAGCTACTTCTGTCATGGGAAAACCTTCATAGTATGACATGACAAAGGCATCAATAACCGACTTTGCAATTTTAAGAGGCCCATATATATTCGGTTTATAACCAACAGCAAAACTTATACCATTATCATTCAAACATAAGTCACATTCATGTTTCTTCTTGCAGAAATCCGAGTCTCTATAGTCCAAAATACTTTCCACAAATCGTAAAGAGCTATTAAGAGACAATTTTTCAAGTCTATGATTCATTTGTTTAAGAGCAACAGTTTGAAAATGTTTTGTTGTATTATGAATTACAGGATTAAATACAGCATCTGACCCTTTCCTATAATGAACTGTGATGTTACAGTTAGGAAATGCTTTATTGACAAACGCAATAGCAGAAGCTCTTGTCCTTTGCTTTGCATTAGCATATGCATAAAAGGTATCATTGTTTGGACAAACGCTAGGCAATAGCCCTTCATTACGTAACCAAGCAGAAAAGTAACGGCCCATAATTCCTTCTAAGTACACACCTTTAGCTGTTAAATAACCACTTTTCTCTGTCCAGTGCGGCCACGGTTTTGGGGATAGTTGATCCAAGTTATTAAATAATGGTGTACGGACATTGTGCCTACTTAAAATTAAAACTTGTTTCAATAATAGTTTGGAATCCACAGAGCTCAAAGCCAGAGCGCAAAATACGAAAACATGATTCACAAACATAATAAAACAAAGTATCACACCAAAACACAAATGACTATTTAAATTTATCAAAAATATTACGCTGAGCCGACAAAGTGATTGGAGAGACCGAGCTTTTGGTGTCACATAACGTTATTGGAATAAGACACCTGCGTAATATTGTTGAGTAAGAACTAAATACGGATTTGCTAATCATGATGGAGTGAACGAACCGCATATAGTAAACACTATTAGTCTTTTCTGTCCTACTACGAATGCTTATATGAAAGTACCGTCATATCACAATAGCGCAACAATTTTATTTAAAAACGTTAGTAAAGATTGGAACTTACAAAACCTAAAAATAAAATTGAGTATATGTATGTGTAGATAAGTGTAATATAAACATTTAAAATTAATATATCAGAACTTTCACCTCCGTAGTTTTGATGTCACCTGTCAAATTTCGTCAGGAGGATAGCCACTTAGAAGAATTCGTTTATCGTTTTATTTTATTAAATAATTAAAAAATTGTAATCAAATTCATAAACATTAAGAATAATAATATAACTTTTATTCACGATACTCATTCTTTAAAATAGTTTGTTTTAGGAACAAAATTGATCAATATCAATTTGTGAATTTATTCATGTGGCAGTTAATCATTAAATTTGTATCATGGAAAAATTACTTTTTGTTACAGTTTTTTTTATTTGTCATAACCGAGAATTCTAAATACGATCAGAGTTCGTCACCCCACATAGCCGGAGAGCGTCCTACACTACGTTTGCCAAGATTCCCACACCAGAACGCGTTTACTCCAACGGTCATCGGTTCAAATAAATGTGTATGCAAATATATAATTTTGCAGCTTACAAAAACTTATGAACTTACTTACCACAATTTTAATAATAAATATAAATTTTAAGTTGTGAAGTGTTATAAATAAAAAAATATACATTTTATGACATTGGCTAGCTCTAACTGTAGCTCATAACAGGAATAAAACGTAATCAATGAAAATATAGAAGAAATTTATTTAATAATTATCTTGAGATCACAACATTTACAATTGAAGACGTGGAATCCGAAAGGTGTCTTCAAAATTCAGGAAATTTCCTTATTCCTACGAAAATATAAAGACTTTTTTATGTCAAATATTTGAAAAAAAAATTGTGCCTATTAGTTTTTAAGCACAAAGAGTAAATTTGAAACATTTTGTTGCAATATACATATATCTATGATAAATGCAATATTGTCGAGAGCGTTGAATATGTGACTAAATTACAATTTTGACTTCACAGGTTTTTGTTTTAAACACAGCGTCATCTGATTTGCTAAGTTAACATTTTATTGAAATGCTCCTAGGTAAAAATATAGGTCAATTTAATTTTTAAATAGTTATTCACTAAGGAAGTGTTTAAAAAAAAGTAAACTTAGTAAGTAACTATTAAAATAATCTTAATATATTAAGGAATTTCTTCCAAGGACAAAATCCATCTTTATCAATTGTACAGTTTCTTAATTCCAATTGTACCCACTGAGGCGGATTACTGATTGACAATTGTGTAGCGTTACGTATCTGATCGGTTGTTTGGTATACGTAATCAATTTTTAACAATTCACGATCATTCTTCTCGTCGAACCATTTCTGAAAAACAATTTTGCCGCCTGGCGGTGTTGCCTCATACTGATCCGGCAATTCGTAGTATTTAAAACCTAAAGCCGCCATCACAGAATTCAAATTTGAATCGTGGCCAAACAATACCGTTAACGGTCGCGCAGAGCCATTGAAAGTTTTTCTTATATATTTTAACAAAGGTCTAGCTACTTCGCTGGCAAGGACGGAACTGTTAAATCGAATGTTCTGATTTTCCCTTATGATTTTCGCTAGCAAGGTCCATTGTTTGTCACTGCGTATTTTGCCCCAAGCGACATCTTTGTCAGGCATGCCTTCGTAATAACTCATAATGAACGAATCTAGAACGCTGTTGCCCCTCTCTAAAGGACCGGCGATATTCGGTTCCCTTCCAATCAGATAAACGATCTCGTCTTTGGCATCGGTCAAATCGCAAAACGACTCCGTTTTACAGACATAAGAATTTTTCAAGTCGAGAATTTTATTCAATTCGACATAAGCGTCAGCCAATTGCAACTCGTTAAGTTTCTTCGACATCTCCGCGGTGATTTTATGTCTCATTACTTCAGACGTGTCGCGTAAGATCGGATTGAATACGGGATCCATTTCGTCGGAGTCGATACTGTAAACGGCGATGTTGCAATTTCCGAACGCACCTCTGACGAAAGCGTTCGCCGATTCGCGGGTGCGTTGTTTCGTGTTCGCGTAAACGAGGACGTTGTCGCTCGACGGGCAGCCGGGAGAGAGCAGCCCGCGCTCTTTCAGCCACTCGGCGAAATATCCACCCATGTAGGTCTCCAACAATGCACCTTTCTCCGTCAAATAGCCGACTTCGTACTTCCATACCGGCCACTTTAAAGGTGACGTGTCTTCTAGTTTAGCCGTCAAAGGAGTCCTGATATTGTGTCGGCTTAAAACTACCACTTGTTCCAATTTCAGACTGTATGTTATGCATATGAAACACAAGTTTAAGGACACGAACAACACAAACGCTCCCGCCATTATATACGATCACTGAATATCAGAATTAATTGTTTTGTCAATTAGAAATGTAAAAATAACACAGTAAACTTATTTCAGATCAATAATTTGTACGTTTTAAACATATTTTGCAACGTTCATCGTCAGCTGTAAACCGAGCTGCTCTGTCCAACTCACTTAACCGCTTTGCTAAATAGTAAGAACATTTCGTCATGCGAGAAAGATATTAATAAACTTAATGGCTACCTATCACACCGTGATAATCAATGAAGCAATTTATTGCCATCGGGTGGATTTTGCATAATTTGTTTATGTTTTTAATTGTCGTATTGTTATCTAATGCATAGTAATAAATATTTTAGGCGTCTCTTTAGGAAGTTTCACTATTAAATAAGTGTAATAGTAACATTCGATCGTATGTTTTCTTTGCGGGGGGAGACAAAGCCCATATATTCACTAATAATACAATGATATTGTTGTCAATTAAATTAATTTCAGCTTCCAAACTCTCAGCGTTAGATATGTGACACTCGCGATTAAGACCACTTGTAATTAGAAAAAGAGTTGCATATACTTGAAATAATCTCTTCCTACAAAATTATACATTTATTTATAATTAATTAATTTTGCATTTAATCACAGTGCATTTTATTAATGTTTTGTGGACAAAAAATGAACGAATGCACATCCAGAACCTATCCGCACTACGTAACAAAAGCATTTACCTAATAAATTGCCGATATTTTGTTTCTTGTTAATTCTTGATCACATAAGTAAACGCAATACACATAGCTACTCTACGCCCTAAGGACGACAAACACAGGGACAGCCTTTCCCACTCGTGTTACGTATCTTATTGTCTTTGTAGGTGTATGCTACCGCAAGAAATGCAGGTTGCATAATATATTTCTGACGGATAATAAAAATTACACAGCGGTGTAAATAGAGATTTATTGGTTAGCGTTGTTAGACAATTATTCCGCATTCTGATAAGAAAATTACGATCATTAGTATCTTATAACATTCGTCACACTCATCGTTTGTTATCAATATATATATTTTTGATACAAATGCTTTTAAGATTAAGAGTAGCAGCTGGTCTTTCCGCTATCGTTTATTTTTTATTAAATCTTATGTTCAATCTCATTACATTTTTTTCTCTTTATAGAATTTTATAATGAGAACTACATTATTTAGATCCACAAATTATTCACACAATATTAATAATTTATTATTTTAATTAACTTAGATTAATAATTATAAGAATGCAGAGCAAAAGATCAACGTTATATTACGGCGAATGATCATCACACATCCTGTAAAATTATATATTGTATACCTTTAAGATAACATTAGTTTGATTAGATGTTCAGTTCATGAAATATCTAAAACAAAAATAAAAGTAATCTCTCAATTAGCACTTTAATTTAATAATTTCTAGGTGTTTCAAAATATATTACGTCACACCTTAAGACTGGATAAAGAAGATTTATGTTCTTTATTATAATTGAAATGTTTTAAGTACTATACATGTGACTATGAAAGGTAAGATGGCTGCAATTTTTAAAATTACGCTTGTAAGCATCGTTATTATTAAATAGACGTAACGCAATTGTTTCCCGTAATATAAAATAAATGTACATTAAATCACAGTGTCATTTTTTAATCATCAACAACGTTAACAACTAAAAAAAGGTATGAAAACGTAATGGTTTTTATAGTAGTAGTTTACTGGTTAAACGTATGTGGGTCTTAATTTAAAATTAGATCTGACATTAGGCTATGGAAGAGTTTAATTCAATCCGATGTTTTGCTGCTACCTCAAAAAATGACGAACACACTAATTAAATGATTCGCTGAAGAAGAAGGAAGAAGGCTTTTCTTATTCCGCGTAAAAAAACTCATTTATTTTTCCTTTTTTTAGGCAAAATGTTTTTCCGAATTATCTTTAGTAGTCAGTAAATAGTAATAATCGCATCCAACAAAGTTGATAATGTAGTTGTACAATTTTATAAAGTTATTCAAATCTCATTAATAACAAAATACTCCAAATTTACTCCAATTATTGTAAGGTCGAAGCGCCTTACAATAATGAGTCAATTATTCATCCAATAACTTTGCTTAGCGTAAAGTGAAAGGCGGTTCAAAAAAAACTTTCCAACAAACGCAATGACGAACGTTCGCTTACCTTCCCTTCGTTTTGAATTCCTTTTAATAAGCGTTTTCCTTCGTTTACGTAATAATTGATTTCAATACAAACCCCCATATCCAGTTGAACGTCCCTAAGTACTGTAGTACCACAATTTTCAAAATAGAAAATGTAAACAAATATTTTTATTTTGATTCGTTCTATATACGCTGACGTAAAAAAAGGTATTTTTTATTTTGAAATTGTACTTGTAGTTTACACTTTATCGAGGAACGTTATGCAGATTTTAGGCACGTTATATGTCTATTGCGTGCGGAATTATGCCGTCAAAACAATTCGCGACTTCCGGACGTTAAGTGGATATGTATACTCGAATAATTGAAGCTCCTTTGAAAATATGCCATAGTCCACTCTTTGCTGATACAATAGTATCATCATATTACAGTTGTATTTGTACAAATATATTTGTACAGATGTATGGTCAAAAAAATACTTTTTGAATATATTTTATTCATTATCTACTATTATATATTCTCTACATACTCTATACCCAACCGAGAATTTACTCCGACTCAGTAAAAAGTTTTTAGATTTGTTCTTTCATTAAAGGAAAAGAAGTAAAAACGGAAAACGTTAAAAAAAATTGGCGAAAGTAGACTACACATAAATTGCACATGCACATTAAATTATAAATTATAGTAAAAAGTGTTTTTACTCTTCAAACTCTGAAAATAAATTCATAAAAATGTTTAATAAAGAACTTGAACATGTATCAAGGAATTTAATTTATTGCAAAATTTAACATTCATACAAATATTGGCGTTGATTATATACTCGCTATAAATATAAAAAAAAAATAATATTACAACAAGCGATAAATGTAGCCTCCATATTTGCCTTCATTCCTTTCAATTAGGGATGTTGCGGATGCAGACTTTGATGCAAATAAGGAATTTGGAAAGCTTAGATCCGCGGGTGCTGAAGGGAATCCGGGTCTCTAATTAGGCTAGACTATCAAAGTTAAGTTAAATATTTTGTTGTTGTCATTTAACAACTGTTAAGCAAATAAAACACCTGTTCTAAGGAATAATTCCACGAGGTTTCCATAAAATCAACCAATCACACTCAGACTCGGGAAAGCTATTTTTTTATTATAAAAGTTTATGTCTCATATGAACATGTGATTGGTTTTTGCGGATGGACATGTCAAAATCGCTGTGAAGTATCTGAAATTGTGGATGCGTATAAGAATATCCACAAAATCCCTAAATCGCCTTCAATCAAAAATATTTATGAGTAGAATTCAGATTAAAGAAAATAAAAAAACAATGGAAGACAATTTTATGATCCGTTCAATAATACTTCCATAATAATTCATTAAAAACAAAATATACCATAGGTATAAAGTAATAAATAATTCAAATATACTAGACAACAACTTCCAATATAGCATAATTATGCCATTAATATTATCAATGATGGATACAGTTCTGGTTTGTTTTGACGGGGAACAACATTGAATTAGATGTTAATGTTTAGGTTGTTGCTTTGTCTAGCTGAGCCAACTGATGACCTAGCCTTTCTTCTCTGGCCCGTCTTGCCTGCCCAAGAGCTCTTTTCTCTGCAAACTTGGCTATGAAGCTCTCCACTGGAATATTACCTGAAAAGATTTATTAGCAGATCAGTGTTTAAATTTTTTCAAAATATATCAAATCACAAAACTTTTATATCAGCTTTTAGGTATCTTTATCGCAAATTGTTAGTACATAAACTTGTAAATATAAGATTTTTTCCTTGGTGTAGGAGGCAAATGAGCAAGTGGCTTACCTAATGGTATGCAATCAACGCTGATAATGGACATTTGCAACTTTAAAGTTGCAAATCTTATGGTTGGAATTTTTGGGAGGGGGAAGGGAGATAGGCCAAAGGCCATCTCACTCACCAAAAGAAAAGTGGAAGCAAAAACAATCCCACTTCACGCCGATTTTCTGTTTAGTCGTGATACTTTTTCAGATCGAGCCACTGATGAGATTTATTGGTAACATTGTAAGGTTTCTTTTAACCATATATAGTTATAAATATTTCTATTAAGGCATCACCAAATAAACCTCACATCCAATTTTTTTAAAAAAGTTGTACCTAATAAAAACTGCTCAGCAATGACCTCTGCATCCTCATCAGCCTTTAATGCAGATTCTTTTAGACAGTCCCGGATCCTATGGGGATCATACATTTCCGCTAACTTCTGATGTTTTTTGTTTAACTCTTCGTAATTCATCTTCATTTGCACTATTGTTGAGATTCTGTCAATCACCTCCGTTTTCAGGTCGTCAAGCATTTGCTGTTTAGCAATATTATCCTGAGCAATTTCTTCTATACTATTCATAAGTTCCTCTGTTTCCAAGTCAAGTTCAACCAGTTGTGGATTGGTTTCTATGAGTTTGTCCTGAAAGTGTATCAATGGATATGAATTAAACATGATTGTAGCTAAGAATGTTTAAAATAATTACAATTGAATCTTTAACTTTCAATGACTCAATGCTTCATATAAGATCAATTACTTTTTTGATACTCTTGTACACCTAATTCTGTTTTTACATGGTGTTTTTTTACACGGTTTTGATATAACACGGTTTGATTATTTAAATTAATTTTTTTACACGATTTTATTCCATTTAGCACGATTTAAATTGTGCTTACTTTTTTTTTTGTCAAATTTAATATCTGCGAAATATGTTCATATCACAAATTTAGGGGAAATCCCTTTTTGTTCATACAAGCAAATTTACTGGTCAGA
>DWHO01004529.1:0-10996 GCA_018247575.1 Eurytides lysithous rurik
GGAAAATACAAGCCCCTATCTACAAATGGTCGCCTACAGGCCTATAGTGAATAGTGTAAATTGAAAACGAACATTTAATAGAAAGTAAGAACATTTAATAAAAAATTTAATTTCTAACTCAGCAGTTCTTGTTCGTATTGTATATTATATTTTTTATTATCTATACAAATAATCTGTTCCCTATAAGTTAATAATCATTAAGTAATATATAATTTACGTCTATCGGAACTGTTTAATTTTTTTTTATTTTAATCTTTTCTAAAAATAACTTTACAATGGAATGCTTAACGTTTTGCCTTCATTTCAGGACATGTGCATCAACTGCGGCAAATGTTACATGGCCTGCGCTGACTCCGGATACCAGGCTATCGAGTACATATATTTTTTTATATATTAATTTAAATAAGTCACCAGCTAAAGGAGTATCACATTCGGTGAGGTAATCGGAAGATCACTCTAACCCAGAGATTCCCAACCTTTTTTTTCTCGTAGACCATTTTCAAAATTTTATTGATTTCGGGGAATCTGCTACCGCTACTACTATTTCTATCATATTAAAAAAATTCGTCAAAACATGTGAAGACTATCTAATCACAACCCCGCCGAGTCTCCCGTGGATCACTTTGGGAATCACTGCTCTAATCCATAGGTTCCTAACATTTTATGGACTACTCTTCAAAAAAATCCTAACGCCCCTGTTACATAATAGTTAATTTTTTTTACGGCTCACATTTGCAACATTACTGAACTTGCAAATGGGTTGTCAGTCTTTAGGGGGAGTAAATTTGGGGAGGAGGAGGGTTGAGAAGGGGACTGAGAAAGAGATGGACGGAGTCAGATGTAGGTAGGGGAGTCAGAGAAGGAATAAGGGACGTGAGGGGGATGGGCCACTTCCACTTTACGCCGATGTTCTGTGAGGTCGTGGTACTATTTCTCTAAACTCTAACCTAAAAACGTGTTTCTTTTAATACAAAAGTCGTTGCTCTACTTTTCAGTGTATATCGCTGGCTGATTTGTGATAAACTTGGTTCCAGGTTCGATCCCGAATCCCATATACCGCATGTGACTGACGACTGCACCGGATGCACGCTATGCCTGTCCGTATGCCCGATCATCGATTGCATCACGTGAGTGGAAATGACTTAAAAATATGACAATAACACTTTGTCTCGCCAAGCACAAATGATGCGAGGTTATGAATTTTTTTATTCGAGTTTGTGGCAAATCTAAGATTCAATGTGTTAAAAGTGGTAAGACCCTTGAAAAATCCGCCTCGGATGGTACAACTGCATCAGTGGCGGTAATACCATACAAGCCCAAAAATCGGGCTTGCCCTACTAGGGAGTAAAATTTATAAATCTTAATAAGCACATAATTTCCGCAATGCTTTGAGCGCCTCAAATTTAAAAATAAATTATTCGGAAATTACATACATGGGACATCTCCCAATGATATTATCGTAATAATTTGCTCAAAGACAACAGAGCTACTGCCAAATGTACTGTTCAGGATTAAAACAGATACTTCTTTTCAGTATGGTTCCGAAGAAGATTCCACACATAATCAAGAGGGGCCTGAGTTACCAAGTGCATCCCGTGTCGCCATTGGACGCCGTATGCCAATAAACAATTCAAAAGTTTATTATGTAAAAGATATATTTAAATAAATCTATATCAAATATATGTATATAAAAAAAAACTATTTGGCGTTTGTTATCCTTCTACTTATCGAAACTGCGTTACGTTTGGCCGTGTCGTACGAGTATGCCCAAGAGTTCAAAGGGTTCACTTGCAAATTGAGAGCTGAGACGGGTTTCGGGCAATCGTAGTGTTTCTTGTTCACAATGCTCTTTACCCGAACGTCCCGAACGTTCCTCCCTTCGTGCAGTTTCTTGCACACGAAACATTCAAACTCCACCACGCTCCTTAAAGTGTCGCTTTGATACGATCTTTGGTCCAACTCCTCGACAAGCTTGAGGTTGCTTATCAGCCCTTTGGTTTTGTGCTCCAAATGACTCTCGTATAAGCTGTCGTTCAGCAGAAGTTTGGCGATGTGTTCGCTCATCAGTTTCGGCGTAGGGAAGTCCTCTAGGAGTATGGCGGTGTTCCTGTTTGGTAGCCAATCCCTAATCGAAGGGGAGCCAAAGTAAATCGGGATCACTCCCACTTTGACAGCCCGCCAAAACTTCTCCGTGACGTAATCGTCGCAGACGCCATTTTCTATCGCTATCACGAATTTGTATCGCGCGATGAAATCGAGAAATACTTCATCGTTCAACTTGTTTAAGTAATCATCGACGAGTTCGGAGGGCATCCGCTTATTATTCAAGCAAGCGCCGTAAGAATCGATCCTGGTCAATTTCATCAACTCTTTGACATAAACATCCCTTTCTGTTGACGTTTCGCAATCCGTTTGAAGATACATTACGGGCGCGATGTCGCTCAAAAGTTTATTTTTCTCGGCGGTCGGTAAAAAGTATCTCCGGTCTGTCATGTCTTCTAACGAATGCAAATATTGCAGTGGGAATGGAACATCACTATACCGGCTGAACGTCGACGAGTAATTGAAGAGAGTTAATACTTCTTCGTGCATCATTTCTTCCACATTCCTCGGCGACTCTTCATGGTATAGACCCCATATAATGTCTTTTGGTCGCCGAGGCAGGGGCATGTCGTTGAAGTTAATTTTGCTCCCATAAAATAAATAGGCCTCAATGTTGTTCACATCACTTACATTGCGGTTACTAAAAATATCGCACTTTATTTGATCCGGACAATATCTTGTTTCTGATGTCCCAGGAAAGCTCGAAGTCCACCACAGAATAACAGGGTCTCTAGTATGTCTACCCACAACATCACAATTCCGTGTTGATATAAGATACAATGTTATTGTCAGCACAAATATCCAACACCATCTGATTAAAGTTATTTGAGATACTATTGAGAATGCTTTTAAGCATATTTTAATTATGTACCACATTAAATGAAGTATGTAACTTTTTATTCCTTTGTAACTTGTGGAAGACAACATAATGAATTTTTTTTTATATTTAGTTGCAGTGGTTACTCTGCAGAAGGATGTGATAAAGCAATTTCCTGTTAATGTTATCATTTAACAATATATCTCATGTAGTTGTCAAGAGAATCCATTCAATATTTTAATAATAATCTAAAATTTCAGACCTCTTTGTTTGCGTATGTAGTGTAGATCCATTACAAATGCTACTATTAAATCAATATAAAATAATCCATATATTGCACCAGCCATTCTTCCAATCATAAAAAGATGCATGAGGGCAAAGCTTGTGATGATAATTTGTATGATTAAGTAATAAACTTCGGCCTCACTCTGAACTTGGTCCACAATGTAAAGCACCACAAATAGCAGGGACAGCATAAGTGTTGGTGCTGATGCCAAACAGTACCATGAGTCAATTGGCTGCACAATGTATGGCAAAATACTCAGCAGAAATGCCAATCCCTAAAAAGATGATATCACACTTCATTGTCACAGGCCATTTGTGGTTTGAGAAAATCTCTAAAAGAATGTATTTAAATAAAGCGTTGTGGATTTGTATATTAAAAATTATATATATTACTAGGGTTACAACTGTTACAGTATAATGATAAACGAAAATATAATACTGCTCTTAATAATAATTTTTAAATTATTTTTCATTATAAATGAATATATAACCAAATGTAAAATAAATACTTTTAAATCTTTTAGTAAAACAAATTATTTATTTAATAACACAGTTTTAACTTAAAATATATTTTATTGACTATATATTTTATTTTCTTATTCAATCGAAGCGACAAATTAGAAAGCCGCGTTCTCTAATTGAAAAATACACGTCAAAAGAGAGAGCTATTAAAAGATGAAAATAAAAAAGTCCATAGTACATGCTTGCAGTACTCGGTTGTACAAATGCAAGTATAATGGCCGTAGCATTTACGAGAATTTGTGTAATCAAGTACAATTGCTCCGCGAGATCCGGCGCTTGATCAGCTAAATATAAGATTATAAACATAAAAAACAACATAAGAGTCGGAGCAGCGGCCAAGCAGTGTAACGAATCAGACTCGCCCAAAGCAAATGGTAGTGTCATAAGTATCACAGATATGACCTAAAAATAAACACATCATGACTATTTTTCGTACCAGATTAATCTAAATATAATTTACCTTAACTTCTGCACTATTAGTAGCAATTTTTAAAAATTATGACAAAAGTCGAGACTTTTCTGCTTTAAAAAAAATGATTTAACTATATAGATTTTTTGTCTTTAAATTTTCATATTGTTCTGTAAAATGATTAATTATTGTGTATAAATAAAGTATCACAACTTTATTCTTTTTTTATATAAATCTTACACTAAAGCAAAAATCTATAAGTATTAGATGATAGTTGTTAGGGTTTTATAATATTTAACTAATTATTTATAAAGTTTATGTTAAAAAAATTGAATAACAATTTTAAGTGCAACGGTAAATCGATGTAAAATGAAGCCAAAATAGTGAGTGAGTGACAGAGTGGGAGTAAAGTGCTGTACATTACGATGAAATTGCAGAATTTACCGAATCTCATGTCGAAAGGTTAATAAAATTATAAGTTAAGAATAATATAAAGCAAAATACAATTATCGAATATAATACATTTATTTAGAGTATTACGTTAGAGCATATAAGATATTTTGTACGCATTTTACAACTTTAAAAAATTCTTGATACTTTATTTTATGTTAAAATAAATTGCTTTTATTAAATTTTTTTCGCACAAAATAGAATATCAGGCGCAACTAAACGTACATCCCCTTTCATTGGCAATTAAAAATAAGTCCAATAATAATGCAGTTAATAAAGCGAAATAAAATATTCCGTATATTAACCATAACCAAACTCTGCTGAGATTTAATAGAAAACATTGTATAAATGCACCGAATGTGAACAAAATTTGAAAAAATAGATACATTTTCTCCATAAACATGGGCACTTTATTACGTAAATACAGTATAATAAATAAAAAAGATATTATTAACGTAGGACCAGTTGATATGCAGTACATGTGACCATGAGGCCTTGGTATAATTACCGGTAAAAGCATGATTGTCAATGAAATACCCTACAACCAACAAAAATTGTGATATCAACAAATAGCACATAAGATACTTAATATTCTTTGTTTCTTTGTGAATATAATTGCAAATATAGCTTTATTTTGAAACACATTTCTTAAACACAATAAACAACCCTATTGTAATTTGATACAAGTCGAACCCTTGAATTCTATGTAAGATGGTTTTCGATAATCAGTTTGAATAATACTTACAAATTCCACTAGTTTCATTATAAAAATATTATATGTTATTAATTCACGCCATTTCTTATCTACTGGAACAGTATCTGAAAAGTAAAAAAAATGTTTAAAATAGATTAAGTATTTGGAACTAGGTCTAGGATTTGAATGCATTTTTCAATCCAAGCTCGCGTTCTAGGCGTTGGAGACAAATTTCAAAGAGAACGTTTTAATAGTTTTTTTTTAAAGTTAGTACCGGGACTGAGTGTTTAACAGTTTTTGAGATTATTAATTATGATCGTTATGGATCTCTCATCCAACGAAAGATTCACGGATCTACATGCCAGAGTTGATTAGTGGGTAAGGATTATTCCTCTAGGCTCTCAGCACCGAAAAAAAAACCTTGAAGTAATTACTGATTAGTAGTAAATCTTGCTTACCATTTATTATCATATCCGACATATTAGATTTTTAAAATTGTCTCGATAAATTCACTATTAACAGTTTTACTATTTTATCATGATAGTATTGTAAGAAGTAATTGCATAAGTCCTTAAATGTCAGTTAAAACTTCATTTTCTTGTCAAATATTCATAAATACCCTTTTTTATTAGAAGAGGGCATTTTTAAGTAGGCATTATATCAAAGTTTAAGTGTAAATAAAGTGCGCAATTTATTAACTTAAATTTTTGTTAAACTTATTAACTTTACCATCATAATAACTTTCCACAGTAACACTACGGTGTAAATTTGTACTATAATTTTAGTTTCGCAAATTCCTGGCTTTTTCTTTCTATGTTTTTTTCCTGGTGGATTATTAATGAACTATTTTTTGAATTGGGTATTTTTTTTTATTCAATATATTTTTTACCCTACGTGTCCATGTATATAATAAAATAGTAATACTACTAACTGTCATTATTGTCAGTTTGTCATATTCATCTAAGTAATGTCAAAAAATTGTCAAAATTTAGAGTCTTGTTAGTGAGGGTCTAAGTAGCGTGTTTTAGGCTCGAATTAATTTTAAACTCATCAGATATGCTTTAGTTTTGCAGGCGATTTTAAATTATCTTATATAATGGAAGAGGACGATCCTGTCGTTCAGGAGGTAAAATCTTATGACATATTTTATATTTATTCTACTATAAGTGTACTTAGGTTATGTTATTCCTTATTTATTTAAAAAAATGTTTTGTGAAATTCACTTATTTGTCCTTGCAGATACCAGTCTATTTGTCACAGGCTTTAGCAGAAAATTTTTATATTTTTCAATATCCGGTGAGACCAGCTAATAGAGACTGGAAAGATGTTAAAGTTAGGAATGCCTTCATAAAACCTAAAAATCAAATTGTACGGCTAGAGGTTGATCTCGACACTTATAGTGACAAGTATTGCCCATCTAAAGGCGAGCAAATTGCACTAAATACAGATGGTCAGGTAATACTTAGTTTTATTATATTTTGCATTATAATAATAATACAAAACTTGAATTTTTCTTTTATATTTCGTTATATGAGCAAAGTTAAATCATATTAAGATTGAAACTCATTTTTGTCTTATCATGAATTATTATACTTAAGTTATATTTATAGTTAAGTTATTGGGCATGAGCAGCTTGCTGTAATCATAATCTTAATCTTTTATCATGATTTTTATTTTTTAAATATATTATACTAAGGTAATCATCCACAGGAATCAAGTTATTATTTAAAAGATAAAGAAAAAGAGAAGTCCAAGTATTTCAAAAATGGCAGTATGGACAAAATAGTTTATGAAAGCAGTGTACCATGTCTGGAAACACAGCATTATGCTGTTGCCCTGTTGCAGGATAAGGAACTCCATTGTACTCCTGTAAAAGGTTTTTTTCCACAAATCCAACCATCAATTTTTTATCTTTTATTTCACACTGTTCTGTAATGTTAATTGTAGTTGTTTAACACAGGAATCATTCAACTGAGGCCATCTTGTGCATTTTATGATAAGCAAGATAAAAGGAAACATGACAAATCAAAGACTGAAAATTCAGACGAAGAAGAAAAAGAACCAGAAGCAAAACAGGTATTGCAAATTTGCCATTTCAGCTATAAGTATAACTATGCATACCTGCAATATCAGAGATCCATCTTTTAAAAGGAATCTCTTAATTATTTTAACCTTATAGTCTTTTTTTGTTACCAGGTATGGCATGGTGTTCTCTTGTATTGTGTCTCTTATGTCGTAACAGAAGTTCATTGTATTGGCTCTACTGGATATTTTTATGTTACTCATTTTCTAATCTTTTATTATTGCATTTAAGAGAATTTATCTCAATGAAGAAATAATATGCAATTCATTAAATTAAAATCTAAATTGGTAAAGCAATCATATTTTCTAATTTAAAAATGAATATATAAGTTAATATTATGTATATTAATTTCTAGGTTACGGTGAAATTCGCACGGCAAGAGACTGAGGTGGCGAAAAAAGCACGAGAAAAATCGTACGAAACAATATCCCAGCGCATTTCTGACGAGCCTTGGTATGAAGGATTATGGAAGCCATCTGATAGTGACTATGCTGAGGTACATATACAATCACATACAGACTATTAACACATTCACTGCTGAAACACAACCGTTGTGTGAAAAAAAAACGAACCGCGCGTACGGCCTAACACAAATGTGTGTTCGAAATAAATCGCGTCTCGCACTTCGGTAAACACACCAGTGTGTTGTCCTGTCGGGTCGCCTGTGCGGGTAACAAATATATTTGTTTTGTCACAAACAACACACCTAGTGTGTAGAAAATCGCATTGATGTATTGAACGATTTTTTTGGGTCAGCAGTGAATGTGTTAATATGATTTTTGTACTAATAGAACTCATTTGCAAATTCCATCTAACAATGTCACACTCAGAAATCACCTTATTTTATGTTTATGTGCATGGATTACTATTAGTTTTTTGCAAGTTAATGTTTTTTAGAGAAATTTGGTATAGAAATGTGAATAGCTCTGATCCTTCTCTGGACAAAATAGGTCATTAGTGAATATATTGAGGACTCTTTTATCTTTAGAGTCCTTGTTTGTGTATTAAATTCTTATATAAGGTTCCAAATTTGTCCATTTGTCTACGTAAAATTTATATACCTTATAACACAAGATTATACTAACCAGGCCTTCATACTACTATTAAGAGGGGTTTACAATTTTTAATTTAAATTTTTTGAAATTAATATTATGTCAGTCAAATCAAAAATTTTGTTAAATGATAAATTTTACAATTAATTATTATTTAGTTACATAGATATGATTTAATTAAATCTACATGTAGGTAGCCTAGTTTGCAATAAAAGGTGTCTTTCTACTGCTGATTAGATTGTATATTCTATTAACTATTATGCAGCATAATTACTAACTATATAGATGTAATACCAGGAGTAATATTAGCAGGTTTAATGTCACTGTCTTGTTATAAGCAGTGCTGCTTGTGCTTAAAACATATATAATGTAAGAGGAAACTTTCACACCATGTTGTATACACCACACACTCCTTTTATGCTTTTGAATCTTTGATATGGAGATTCAATCAAAACTGCCTAGGCTACAGCATGGCTAATTTTAAAAATGATGTAAAGTTATTTGCAGATTCTGTGAAAGGATATACCACCCCATTGCCAGTTGCAGTATATGTATATGTGTGTATGTATATTTATATGCCGCCATGTGTGTTTGTGTACAACTAGTATAATTGTTTAAAGTCATGCGTTTTTTATATAACTTTATAGAGAATATAAAATGATTAGATGTGCAAGTCACTTTATAGTAAGTGACATTTGCCCATAACAGAAACAACAAACGCAATGCAGGGTCAGTTATTACAAATATTAATAAGTATTGTTAGATATATTCAATTGTTAGTAGTGATATGTGTAAATAATATAGTAAGATAGTATAATTGCTGAATTATTTCTGCAGCTGGAGCGTTTGAAGTTGTTCAGCGCCAACACATCAGATGGTACCTGTTTGACTTTGCCCCATGGAGAATATGTGAGGACATTGGTTCCACCTCCTCCACCAGATGAAGCTGATGTTCCACTCTCTAAGCAGCTCACCCTACAAGAGCAGATTAAGGAAATACTCATCAGTGGTAGGTGTCTTTTGTTTTAGGCCAGTTGCTTAATAAACATAGTCGCTTATCCGTGGACTTTTTTTGCAATAACAATTTTTGTACACCTGGCTATTTTCACCAAAACGTCCCCAAACTCCAAAATATTCCGATAGATATATTAGTCCGTTCCGTAAGCTAGTCTATATATGTACATAAGTAGTCTACATATGAACATTGTCTATAGCAGGGGTGGGCAAATATTTTGATAGTCGGGCCACATTGCAGATGAAAATTTGACCTCGGGCCAAACAGTTTTTTCTTCTAATTTTAAGTATAGTTTTTGCTAAGGATGTCAATTAATGAATTTTAAAACCAACATTTTTGAATCTTATAATAATATTTACAATGCTTCACAAACTTCTACCGCGGCCGGATCCGGCCCGCGGGCCGCCATTTGCCCAGGCCTGGTCTATAGTTTGCAGCTGAGTTTATGTGTTGAACATTGCATATGTTTCTGGTCTGCAGCTGGTTTTATGTAAAAAACCTTGTACATTGTCTTTGTTTCGCAACACTGTCTCTACTTTTATGTGTTAAACGTTAAGCATTGTCTCTGGTTTGCAGCCAAACTGATGACGTTCACCGAACTGCGTGCTCGCCTTCAGCCGGCCGGCGTGGGCGACAGCGCTGTGCTGAGCGCGCTAGGTGGCGCTGCCTGCTGCGTCCGGGGTCTGTGGGCGCCCCGGTCCGCCGATTTGTATACGCGCCCCGCCCCCGCCCCGCCCCACCTCATGTGCGCGGCGAGGGACCACGTCGTGAGTATCAATATCAATGCCATCAATGTTTCCTTTTAAGGCTATTTATTAGTCTTTGAGACAGGAAAGTCGAGTAAGGAACACGTCCTTGGCACCATGTCTGACCATACCGGCATAGTGTCTTCCAGTATTTTGAACTGCTGTAGTTGAAACGTTATCTGCTTTGCTGTTTCAGTAATAAATTTGGATAACTGCAATTCAGCTGCTGTGGTCCATGGCCGTGTTCAGCAACGTTTAAAGTACCGTTACAATATATTAAGCCGAAATACAATGTAATAAATATCCCACACACGACTCGATCAACTAAACTCCACACATTTTGGTCCGCCAGAAAATATAATATATAATAAGCATTTATGCAATAGATTATTTCTAATTTTAGTCTTAAAATGCTCAAGTAATAATATTACCGTGTGTGAATATGGCAAGTAGCCCTTTAACTTCTACTTCATATCGGACACAGACTCTAAGACGAGATGCAAAGTTCAACTTGACCCAGTGCAAGATAGTAAAATCGTCTCCGATGTACCTGTTCACTCATCACGCGTACGTGCTGCTATTTGAAATAGAAGATAAAGAGCAAGTAGCTCTTTATCTTCTATTTCCAATCGGACACAGACACAAAGACGAGATGCAAAGTTCAATTACCCAGTAGCAAGATAACAAAATCGTCTCCGCTTCCAGATGTACCTGTTCACTCAGCACGCGTACGTGGACCGGCGGAAGGTGGCGGGTGTGGTGCGGCTGCCGGCGGCCGAGGTGCTGGACATCCTTCGCACGGTCGCGCGGCCCACCGAGC
>DWHO01004530.1:0-10996 GCA_018247575.1 Eurytides lysithous rurik
CAAACGCGATAATTACGTCTTCTTATCTGAGCGTCATTAGGCTCAAATTTTAATTCAGTATGCTTTTTTAAAACAGTCAACAATGACGATTAATAAGTGCTTGTAAAGGCCTATTTGAATAAAAATATTTTTGATTTTATTGAAAAGTTATTTTTGCTTGTGGATAACGCAAGAAATCTTCCTGAAGCTCGCAGTTTCTTTTCAAACCCTTGCTATCGTGTGTGATCTGGTTCCATCATCTAAATTATCAGTTACTATAGTAAAGAAGCCTCTTAATGAACGATTTATATATTTGTCGTAACTATATCAGTTGTTAATATCATATAGTTTCTATATTACTGCATAAATTTAACACTTCCTGATTGTTTGTAGTCAATCGTGTTAAGGAATTTTTTGTTATGATGTTTAATAATTTTTATATTATGACCACAAATGGACTTATTTAAAGTAATTTGACTTTATTGAAAGAACAGAAGTGCAGTTTCCGACCATTGTCAGTTTTTTTATTATAGATAACATTTGATTTTTATATTTTAACCTCTTTTTATAAAGCAATTGGATCATAGACGTTGGTATCAAAGAAATGCAAGTCACCCATTTTATGAATAAATCGTTATGCAGCAAGAAATAAATAATTGTATCACCTTATATATGAAATTATGCTTGAAATTTTCATAATACAAATGCGACAATAGCATCGGAATGTTTAATTATTAAAAACGTGGTTCAAAATAGTATTCAACACGATATAACATGAAAGTAGTTTAGTAGGTCACTATTTACAGTAATTCAAATAAAGTAACAATGTATAATCTTTAAATGTGTGAGATGGTGAGACGAGTGCTATGTAGCAGACACAAATGTTAGATAATAATTTTGTCCAAATATAAAACGGATCTCTGTGATGTAATCTAGCCAGTTTCAAACCATCAACTTCACAAATCCAATTTTATAGGTACCAGGTAAATTACATCGTGTAATAATTATGCGTCAATTATCAAATTAATGTAGCATTTTCAAATTGAATTAATAATAGACCTTTTTGGCTTAATATAATTGGAATATATAATTTTATCGCGGGAAACGATATATATTAAATTATTCCCTATTGGTGTTCAATTGGCCAATTTTTATTAAGTAATTTCAATAGGGTGTCCATAATTTTAAGTTACATGTGTACTGTTCGTTTTCAACTTGAAATGTTAAAATATTCAATAATGGAATTGTTATCAAAATATCGGGTCCTAACTGTTCGGTACCATTTGTCTGTTGCATCATTTAGCTGCTATCCTTATAACGTTGTTTTAATTTTCCGGATTAAATGGGAAAGTATGTTCAATGCCATTAAGTCCATCCTTTGTAATTCTTTATTAATATAGCGTGAATATAGTGTGAATAAATAAAAAATAAATAAATAAGCTGTTCGCTTTTTTACGGAATTAAGTCAAAGTATAATTAAATAAAAAAGAAAAAAAATAAGCGATTTATTTTATACTTGCGACCCAATTATTTAATTATTCAAGGTTTTTATTATTTTATTAATTTAATTGTAGTTTGTTAATACTTTTTGTTATCATTTTATATTACGTCGTGCACGCCATTTGAAAAGAAAACAATATAAGGTGGCTATGCAATGCTCTGATTGGCTGACGGGGTCGCACCTGATTGGTCAGCGGTCTAGTTTGTTATATCTACGCACTCAAAGTTTGGCGCGCTTACGAAAAAAATAGTCTGGTTTTGTCGGTCTGCACGGAAGGAAAAACAATTACGCACTTTTGCACTGGACACAGTTGGAAAACAATACTGTTCCAACTCAAAGCACAAGATTTTTCACAATGGAGCAGCTTTTGGATTAATAACAACGGAGTTAAGTCTGATAGAGGTGAAGAAAAACATCGCCGCAACAAAAACTTTAATCTCTGAAGTCCGCCAATCCGCAGTGGGGCCAGCGGTATGGCGGTCTATGCCCTTATTCCCTCTGTATAGAGGAGTCCTGTGACGAGCATTGAGACGTATATAGGCTGTTACTTTAAGTCTGATGCTTGATGGTAAGCATACTTTTGACTATAAAAACAGTGTCCCTCGATGCTTTTAAATTATTTAAGTTTCAAGATCCTTGTCTGTAACTCGTTACGCGTTAGTCATCTGGCGATAAGATGTCTACCACCGTTCACCGATGTTTTGTTCACCGTTATTAATGAGTAATGCTTGCTTGTCTTTGAAAGAGTCATTACCAATGCTCTGGTTCTCCTACGGTAAGCTAGCGAAAGATTTCCATATATAATATCCACCCCGACATGAGTGAAAGCAATCAAGGGCGAAAATGATCTTGTACTGTCAAGTCGATCATCGTCTTTGGACAGTCTCAACATCCGAGATATGACAAGCGTAGGTCAATCGGAGTAAAAGCTAAAGCTCAAAGGGAGTGAAAAAGTGCTATGCATTTTATCCGTTATAGAGCGCTCGGCTCTACAAATTTATGAGTGTTACATGATTTTTACAGTGTAAAGTTTAAGCTCCTTACATATTAATCAGTTAGAAATTTCTATTTAGTATTCGGTGCTAGGTTCCTAAGATCTCATTGAATGATAGAAGTTTATGTTGGGTGTACGAATATTATATTAAATATTAAATCAAATCAAATCAAATCAAATTATCAAAAAATCAACAAGCTCACAAAAACTGCCGATATATTTATATTGGCTATAAATAAATGCCTCGACGTAAATTGATCTTACACTAACCTCTATTAATTTTAAGAGAGAAGGTGGTATTTTGACGAAATTTATTTCAGGGTAAGTCAGGATCGTCATCCTGGACAACTCCACTGCTATGGAAAACTGTAGCCATATTTAGCTGATTCAAACGTGGATCAGTTCATTTTCGATGGATACGTAGAAAATGGCACCTCGAAAAAAAGAACACACCCTTTCGGTTATCATTCATCATTAATTATTATTTATCATAAACTAATTTTTGATGATAACTATATAACAAAAACAAGTCCGAAAAATTTTCTCCCCCACTTATATTTATCGCTAGCACGATTTATTTCATTTGATGTTTTTACAATCTCGCACAATATTAGGTATACTCTATTAATCTAATCACAGCTTGCATTAGTAATATAATACGCGGCCTTCAGTTCAATTTGAATTGTTAACTATAACTGATTTTCGGCTAAATTTGTTCGTAATTTATGTTAATCTTTTTTGTGATTAGTTTTCTTTTTTCATTTATTCGTATCGATTAATAAACAAAGAGGAACAAAAACTGACGAACTACAGAACAATGCTTGTTGTTACACTAAAGCTGCTTCGGGAATACAATGCTGTTAAACGACGTCACCTAATACTTTTAATTAACCGACCTTTTTATCATTCGGTTTCCTGACACCAAATAGTGCGGAAGACTGGACGGAACAATGAGTGAGTATTATTCATTTGCTTTTCTTGATCTACTATTTCGTCTCATATTGTTTCGTTTCTAGGCTATATTTTATGTGTTATATTTCTTTTCGTGTATATTTAGCTGTCCGTATTAACTTATCAATAACAATTAAATTTATTGACTAGAATATTTTATTTGTTTGTGTACGTTAGTCAACAATAATCTTTTAGAACTGTTTCGTTATTCAATCGTTAATATCCCGTTTCAAATAAAATCAACATAAATATACTTATTCAAATAGGCCTTTACAGTTGAAGTTTTGAATCGTCATTTTTACATTTTGTTCATGAGAAAGCTACTACCGGCTCGGAATTCTGTTGAGAAGAGCCGGCGAGAAACTCAACAGTTGCTCCTTTAAAGTACACTAACAGAACGTTAAGCCTTAATACAATGTAATAGCTATTCCATATATGAGTCAATCAATTAATTTCCACGCATTGTGTAAGTTTAAACGTAAGCAGTGTAATGTATTATTATCTTAGCATTTACGGGTTCGGTGCCCGATGAAGCTGTGTGGCATAGGGTGAAAGCGAAAATATCGATTCTTTGTAAATCACAGTGAAGTCAAGTCAAAATTCTTTATTCTAAGTAGGATTGGTTTAAAATCACTTTTTGACGTTTAATGATTCAATTGCTTGATCGGAAAAATGCCTCAGTCCTGAGAAGAACAGAAGAAAGAACCTCAGCGGGACTTTAACTTTTTTTTTTAATTACGTTGACAATTTTTATAATTTACATCTTGAAATGGCCTGGAGGCGATCACATCATTCCCATGATGTGCTATCTTCAATAAAATTATTTACTGTGTAATAAATACCTTTAGCACACAAACGTCATTTTACATTTTTTTTTAATTGGGCACAGGAGCTTTCTGAACGTTTTCTGGAATCCTATTTTAAAAATTATACATTACCCATAAAGAGAATTATTGAATCGTTGTAAACGAGTCTTAGGTAAAACAAACTTATTTTTGTTCCTAGTGATAATATCATGCACGTCACACTTCCTTCACTCCAGTATTATTACTCATACTCTTACTGATCATAGCCATAACGGCAACACCATTGCTCCATTGCCCCGTGTGCCCATTGGCGTAATATGAAGTAATGTTCATCGCTGCGATGTTACACTGTTTGAATATAATTACTTTAACATGCACAATGTGGTAGTCGTTTGCAGAGTCCGTTCGCTGTAAACAACAAGTAACGCTGCATGACCTATTATGCTATGCGTGAGCATCACTGTTCCATTATAAAGAACAATGTCGCCACCTCCAAGTCCGTACACCGGACCTCGACTGTCCGCAGCCGACAACCCCCCAAGTAATTTTAATAAAGTAAATTTTCGACACGACACGCATGTCCTCATGCGTGACCCCACAGGACGGGGGGTCGATCCAATCCGTGGAAACTAGCATTTCTACGGATTAGGCGATCCGATGAAGCTTTACAGAGTCGCATAGGCTAAAAGCGTCAACGTCAGTTAAGATTACGTAACACAGGGCCAAACGGGTTCTGCGTGATGTTGTGGCTTAGTACGTCGTTAAGTATCAGACGTTTAATCCCTCATCTCGGTCTATCCTAAAAAAATATTTAAAGTGTATTAAGTTGGTGTTGGTCGGTCGTAATGACCCGTTTGGTGCAGTTGCTAAGCTGTTGGCTTCGGCGTCGTAGGTCGTGGTATCGATTCCCACCCGGGACAGATATTTGTATGAATTACAGACACATGTTCCGGATCTGGGCGTATGACCATGTATAAAACAGCCCTTGTATCACAAAATAATTGTATCTCACGACCAGGGTAGCGTTTATTTTTTAAAAAGTACTGGTTACTGGTTACTGGCCTTGACTGCAAAACCGAAAAAAGTGGGTTAGATTCCCATCCACGATAAAAAAATGGTACGATCGGCATAAGTATTTGTTCAGTATCTGGGTGTTAAGTATCTGTATAGAATAACATTTGAAATATATTGGTATGAATATCAGTCTGTCTGGTTACTATTGTACCGACTCTGCCCAATTTGGGATTAGACGGCAGTGTGGAAGGTTCACCTTGATCATTATTATAATATTATTACATAACGAACCATTTTTATAGAAACAATCGGTTTCGGATAATCGACATACATTTCTGTATTAAAGATGTTCGGTGAATATAACATTGCTCATTAAAGAAGTTTAACGTAACAATGAAACTGTGTCACTTTTTATCTTATTTTTGTCGGAAGAGTTTAGTATTTTATTGCTAATATTTCGTTATTATAAAATATATCATTTATTACAACAAATTAATAATAATTCATACGAATGTATTATTATAATGATTCTTGATGGAAAAATTTACAATAAAAGCCACTATTTATTATTCTCTGGCAAGACAATAAACTTTTGAGCTATTTATAGATATAGGTGTTAAAATTAAAACATTAATTTGGTCTTTAATAAAACTTTATTAAAGACCAGATTTATACGTTTCATGTCAGTTTATATACATAAGTAATGGAGATAAATATAGTTGAATAGTAGTAGGAAGGTAAAAGAATAAGGCAAAATTGATCTCGCTTTTGATACATGTTTGTAATTTATATAACGTATTATGCTATCACAAATATATACAAGTCGGGACAAACAAATCTGCTCACTGTCCCTGATGGAAACGGATCATACCTCATGTTGTTGCTTCCTGAATACAAAGTGAGGGCTCTTGAAAAAGATTGCCAACACATATGGTCCGACGCATTTACCAATTTATGTTTTCGACTAAAACAATCGTATTCATTTTTCAGTTAAAGTCTTGATTTCATTTATTCTTCTTCAGTGTTATGACTCGATTGTAAAAGTCTTTTCCCCGTTAACACCGTAGAAATGTATTATATGTATTAAAGCCTGGTTATGGCATAACTGGTAATACCTGTTTTTGTACGGTATTTTTTATGCGATTTTTTTTGTGCGGTGTATGAAATTTTAAATTTTCGTGTAGCGCACAAAAAATACAGGGGGGGTACAGGGGTTCCACCCCAGATGAAGTTTACGAAAGCACCCTATCGTTCAAAAACGTAGTGAAATTAATCAAGACTGTGGTATGTACGTCATACGGGCAGGTGTCCGTAGGTAAGTAAAAAAAAGAGTTAGTTCACACGTATAAAAATAGTATGTAACGACATAAGAGTGCTAAAACTAAGTAAAAAAATATCATCGAGTGAGGAATCGGGCGTTCGGGCATGTTAGCAGGAAGGAAGAAAAAAAAATAAACGACAACATTGTTTGTTTAGGTCGGTAAACAAACTTAGAGAGCGGGCGACCGGTGCTATTGAATGCGCGAATTTATCATATATTTTTATTTCTAGGACGAAACCCATGATAGTATGCTTTTAATGGTTCCTCCAGAGATCGTTTATTTAAAGAAATCTGGATGGTTCGAAAATATGAGAATATTGATCCGAACACAAAACTGTAAAAGAAATTTTGCTGTGCGTTACTTTTTTAATGGTGTGCGCTGACGAACGAGCAAGCGGCTCGCCTGATGGTAAATGATCACCACCGCCCATGGACATTTGCAACGTTGTGGAACTTGCAAGTACGTTGCCGGCCTTTGAGAGGAGGAATTTTTGAAAAAAGGAGAGAGGAAGAGAGAGGGAAGAGAAGAGAGGAAGCGGAAGGGAAGAGGAAAGGAGAGGACGGAGGCAGGGTTAGAGAAGGGAGTGAGAGTCAAATTTAACTCTTTCCTCCAACGTGCCTTGTTTATACAAGTATTTTACCATAAACTTTATGTATGTATATTTTATCTTTTTTTTTAAATTATATGAAATGAAAAGATGAGAAGGTCGTGGCGTTAAGTGACACACTATGTTATGTTCGCCGTTAATGCCGCAAGCGATTAATAGTAAATATTTTTTTTTCTTTGGACATCGCACAAATTGCCATCTGATTCCAAACTAGGCAGAGCCTGTACTATGGCGATCAGACAACTGATATACATACTTATATCCTTTTAAATATATAATTGTATAGATAATTAACAACCAGTCACATAACAGATACCTATGCTCATCGCACAAATATTTTGCTCTGGTTGGGAATCAAACCCACCTTCGGTTTTGCAGTCGGGAGCACTAACCAATAAACTAACGGACCAGTCAATATTAACGCACACAAGTGTGTAGAAGAGTATAAAACTTCATTAGTACAAAACTGTGTTTGTCTATTTTGCGCTCATCGTGTAAAGATATATAACCTATCTCTAAGCAGCAATTACACTGGCGATATTAACCTTCAAAAGAGAACAAGGATGAGCAATAATACACCGGTTGCAAATATGCGATATCGATTGAACTTTCCTTATCTACTTAAATACTCAAGTGAAACATCACTCAAGTATCTAAGTGGATAAGAATATCAAATGAGTGATTATAATAGGTGTTGTATGCTATAGTAATAGCTCAATATTTTGTGGTATTTATTTTGATATTAATTCCATAGCAATTAAAATTAAAATAAAAATAGCCTTTATTTGCTTCTAAAAGAATTCACTTTACATGAGAAACTTTACCTACTTGCAATAATTTTAAAATGTTATTGCATATTGGCAGTATAGTCGCCTCTGCGGCGTAGGCCTCTCCTAAACTCTTCACATACCTCTCCTTTTCATGTGCCTTGGTACGCACTCTGTTAAACGTTTTCTCCATCTATTATTATTCCATGGCAATGACCATATCTCTAATATGCTGCTGTAAAGAAACAAGTAAAACAAAAAAACGAGTGACAGTTCCGAAAACCTCCTAAGTCGTTCTTAGGTTTGTGTGAGGTTCAATATGGGAATTTTACGGCCCCACAGCTCCGATGGCGCAACAGAACTTCCAAATGCGTTGCCAGCCTTAAAGGGGGGAATTTTTGAATGAGGGATGAGGAGTAAGAGGGAGGGACTGTGGCAGGGGTGAAGGGAAGGAGAGGGAACGGAAGGAAGAGAGAGAATAGAAGAGGATGGGCCACCAGCCACCTTCAACACTTCACGTCGATTTTCTGTGAGGTCACGGTACTTATCCGGTTCGAGCCATTCTACAGCGGGAACAGCCCCAACTCTATCATCGTAAAAAATACTACTAATAAAAAATACTTATATCCCATCGCTATCTGTAAGAATCTTGACAAAAAAATATTCTTGTTTATTGATTTTTAAACATATAATTTTAAAGTAAAAATGAAAATATGAAGTTTATTATTACGGCACGACGTAGTATACAATAATTTACGAATTTAGCCTAAGTCTGATGCTGTCAAACTATAATTTAAAAACAGTTCGATTTCCAGCAGTCTCCGCACTTGGCATGCCTGTATCGTGGAGGCCTATATTCGATTAATATAACAGCTATTGCCTTAATGACGCAGGTCTTGAATATTTAGACTACGTAACAAGCTAGCCAATCATACTGTATTACATTAAAGTAGGTTAATGCAAGCCAAGTGATATAATAATATTATATAATCAATATTGTATAATATGTAGTTCATATAAGTATTTTCATTTTTTTTAAAACGTTGCCCCTTTCTTATAAGAGATGTGTTATAAGGGCATTTTACACACATAAATTTTACGCCGCCAAACGCCCAAATCCCAAACGAATGTTTGTAGTTCGTACAAATATTTTCCCCGGGTGTGAATCAAACCCACTATCTACGACGCCGAAGCCAATATATTAACATCTGCGCCACACGGTCATCAAATGTGCGTTTAGACAGATTAAGTTATTTGGCAGCCGAACGCGATTATTTTGTTGATATGTAACAACATATTGTTATACTAAAAAAACTGGCATTCTTAAGTTAAGGTATTAAAAAAAAAAATGTTTTGACACTTTTCTACAAATGATGAAGGGTAGGTATAAAGCAGACATTCGGCATTTGTATCTTAAATGAAATACTGTCTATCGAACAGAGTCAGTTGTGCGTTACATAATTTATCGTTTTGATTCCAAGAAGAAATCGTTTTCGCCAACATCTCCCGCTGATGCAAACAGATATCTGAGAATTACAATTTGAAAGTATATTGGATTATCCCTAAGTTTATGTCTGCTTTACTAGAAATAGGGTTAATTAGTATTTAAATGGTTATTTATAAAAATAGTACTTATCTAGGGGCAAGTGGTAGAACTTTTTTACGGAGCTTTACTGGGGGTGGTATGCAGTGGCATTTCAAATCAAATCAAAATACTTTTATTCGATTAGGGCTTTACATTATTTTTACTCTCCTATATTATTACTCATGAATCGTCATTTTTACATCTCAGTTCGTGAGGAAGCTACCACCGGCTCGGAATGCAGTTCTGCTGAGAAGAGCCGGCGAAAAACTTAACGGCGTTGCTCTTTTAAAATGTCGTTACAGTATGTTCCCTTAATACATTAATATCTATCCCACGTACGAATCAATTGACTAAATTCCACGCGTTTTGGTCCACCAGAAGCTCTTGAATAGTGTGATATGATTTATGTATTGGATTATTTCTAATTTTAGTTTCAATAGCATTATCAGCTTATCTACTGCTAAGAAATAATGTGTAAGTGCTGTTATGTTCCGGCTTGAATAGCGAAGTTGCTACCGCGATAACTAGGCAAAGAGATGAAACATCTAAATCCCTGACGAGTGTAGTGTAAAACCAAACAGCCGTGTCTGAGTTTCACTACGTTATATGCAGGGCATCTCTCTTACCATAAGGTGCATGATTTGCTCGTCTTCTCGCTTTGTCTAAAAAAACCAGCAACACCTGGAATAGAAGGTCCTAACAAAGTAAAGTCTTATGAACACCATTTTAAGGGCTGCCAGTTTATAAAGAGGATAAGTACCACGACCTCACAAAAAATCGGCGTGAGGTGGAAGTGTTTATGTTTCGGCGTTTTGTCCGTTAAGTGAGATAGTTTACCCTCTTCCAAAAATTCAATCCCTCCCTCTCAAAAATTCCCAAATGAAAAGCAAGAATCGTATCGTTACTGCTGTTGCAAATTTTGTTGTTTATCATCAGCTGGGCCGCTTGCTTGAGGTATAATTGTATTATATAATACTACAATTGGTTTAGATTTAAAAACGGAGTTCGGAATTTGAGAATTTTACCTCAAATACCAGAACGATCGGAAATGGCATCTCGTACCCCGACGTAGAAACTAGGTTACGGCTTCAGCCCGCAATCGCAATGGATAAACATGTACGAGTATATGTATGAATAATGTATCTTTTAAACAATAGATGGTGAATTAGATGATATATTTACTACGTTACGTATAAGCAACCGTACAATTGCGTATCTATGTACAGAATCATATTATATTATGGTTTTTACGGTTGTATAAAAACACAAGACCGTGGTCGATATGCTTTGCTTTTGTGAATACATACGAAAATTTACTACATTACAAGGTTCATTGAATGAAAATTATGTAATTCATGGTATAGCATATAAAGATACTTAGTATCCATATCTATAACTTACTTACTTAACAGCCTATATACGTCCCACTGCTGGGCACAGGCCTCCTCTATACAGAGGGTATAAGGGCAT
>DWHO01004531.1:0-10996 GCA_018247575.1 Eurytides lysithous rurik
TCTGTGAGGTCGTGGTACTTATCCGGTTCGAGCCGGCCCATTCAGCAGCGGGAACAGCTGCGTGGCTCTACCACTGTGAACTCAGTTTAAATGGTTTCCTATTGAACAGAGGCGGAACTCTAGAATATTGCTTTGTCCTTTTTTCGATTTTAAACGATTCAGCTTCTCCATTTTCCTTAAGTAAAAATTTCAATACCTTTCTTTAAACAACGAAAGAGATCTCCGTTCATCTAATCTTAAGATTGGAATCCCTCAACACGTTTCTAGTTTCTACGGTAACTCTTTCACCGTTAAGGCTACACAACTTTGGAACGCCTGAAGGCATACGTAGAGCTTCTAACAGAGCTGCATTTAAAGATTTGGTACGGAATCATCTTTTGACAACACCCTAAACGAAATTAGAATA
Source organism: Eurytides lysithous rurik (assembly GCA_018247575.1). NCBI lineage: Eukaryota > Metazoa > Arthropoda > Insecta > Lepidoptera > Papilionidae > Eurytides > Eurytides lysithous. Next base: position 407 of record DWHO01004531.1, read on the forward strand.
AGTATGAAAGGTTTTGTTGGAATGTCACTAATATTTGTGTAGTGTGTATTTGTGTGTTTGTATTTATATATATATATGTATGTATTGTTTATTAATTAGTCTATTATATGTATATATACCATTATATAAATATAACTTCTATTGCACCTGCACAGTTTTTCTCGGGGTTGACTGGTAGAGATTGTGAAATGGCATTAAGTCCGTCCTTTGCACCAGTACCATTTATGGGTTTGCAATAAAACTTAAATAAATAACTGCTATACTGAAGTCCAATCAAATTAAATCAAAATATATTTATTCAAACAGGCCTTTACATGCATTATTGGTTCGTCAAAATACATCTCAGTTCGTGAAGAAGCTACCATCGACTCGGAATTCAGTTCTGTTGAGAAGAGCCGGCGAGAAACAAATCAGTTATTTTTTTTTGCTTAAATACCGTTACAATATAAGTTAGCCTTACAATAGGCTCATAATGGCTATGCCACATACGAGTCAATCAAACTAAATTCCACGCATTTTGGTCCACCAGAAGCTTTTGAACAGTATATAAGATTTGTGCAATAAATTATTTCTAATTTTATACCAACAATCAATCATCATTTTCAAAGTGGAATTTCTCGCCGGCTTTTCTCATCAGAACTACACTCCGAGCTGTTCTTCACCTCTTCACAGACTAACTACGATGATTTATAAAATTTAAAAATGACGATTCAAAAGTACTTTACAGTCTTTCTGGATAAATATATTTTGATTTTATGGTAAAATTTTCCAATAGTAGCAAATTAAAAAAATTAATAGAGTATCTATTTTCTCTATTATTATAGATGTGCTTATTAGCAATGCCTTTTTATTTTTGCATTGCTGTCTATTTGAACTTGCAACACTATTAAGTTGGCATTTGATTTACCCGCTTGACGGCGTTAGACTTACTCGTGTAAAAATCAAAATAAATTAGAAAATATAGCTACGTTCAATTTGTGCTATGGGTTAATCTATTGTACTTGCTAGATAGATGGCTATTCGCGCTGCAAATGTCGCATGGCTCTGGACGAAACATTATTGTGCAATTAATCTGAAAGTATGTTAGTTTGTCGATCGTCAGTAGTCACGCTTCTGTACGGGCAATATATTAGAGTTTCAACATCTCTCGGCTGTGCTTCTCACGAACAATGCCGTTCGTTTCGAATCGACAATGGTAAATGATTACAATTCTATTTCGTGTCATTAATCATATTGAGAAATCGATTTGTACGCGGCTAATTCCCGATTAAATTAATCGAAGTGTTTGCGTAATTAACATGCACAAAGGGGAATAAAATATTTTAATTGACGTTTGTAACGTCGAGTGCATTTGTTTATTCGTTTTCGATGAGTTGTGCAATATTTATTCATTATATGATTAATGCGTATATTTATTTACTTTTTATACAACATTTCTACTTTTTATACATACATACATTCATGTTAAATGTTACGTCCTGTGTTAAGTACTTCTATATTTCTCTCGCTCAAATTACAATGATCGATCGACCAATATAAGAGATGGTCAGATGTACATAATAGAAGTATATTGAACCCGTAGTATTATATAGGCATATTTTTATTATAGTCGAGACTTTTAGTAATAATAATGACGCAAATATTTATATCAAACACGCCTACCGTATTTCTAATATTACTCATCATCTTTTGTATTTCAGGCCAACTACGGTTCTTACATTCTCTTTTATCAAAGATTGGATCGATAGAAACAAGAAAAGGGATGCCCTTTTTAGCGAGAACCTTCCTTACGCTAATCGAAATACATTGATTGCGGAATAGAAATGTACCGGCCGCCGGTAATGGCCATCGGTGGGTTGTTCCCTCTTTTAATGAGCCACGTATATCCTCTCCCTGCCCCTCAACCCCTCCCTCTGGTGCGTCATTAATATCCGGCCCCCGAGGGATGCGGCGATGTTTTACTTGCCGCCTTTTCGAATCACAGCGAAATAAGGTATTCCGATGAATTACGTCTTCTTTTAGGATCTACTTAAAACATTATCAATCTTTCATAAATAATAAGTTATTTAATATCTGACGATACATCCACATGTGAAAAACAATCACGGTTGTCGTTAAAAACAAGTTTTTACATCAAAAATAAGGGATGGGCCGATTGCGACACGAAAAAATTTGTTAAAATTATTTTGAACCAAAGATTTTTATGTTATCCCCTTTGTAGTCGCTACCAGATGACAAGATGAAAAGTAGTACGCAACAGTACATTTATTACTTGCAGGTGTAGGGTCAATCGAAATCGTGGAAATCAGCTTTTTCCTAGGACTGAAGACGTAAACAAAATTCTATCAAAGTTAGGGAAAAAAATTATATCACGTTTTTTACTCTTACGTGAGAGAAAATAAACGAACGCATGACACGCGTTTTTCATTCGCATTCAAGGCTTGAAACCGTTGTTCAAATGGCAATTTGCGAAAGAAAAAAAACAGATAAAGAAAACCGCCAAAATGCCAGTAATTCGCTCCCCAGCGGAACGCCTCCTTTAATGTAACCACGTCGTAATGAAATTCATACGGAGACCGTTTGCGAAAATCGCATTGTGTACAATCGACGCTAGCGCGGGTAACCATGAGAAGCCGCTGGTTGCCGACATGAATTCTAACTTATATTATTAATGCGAATCTGCATTTGCTTGTTTGTCATTCCTTGCGGCACGGCGAAACAGCAACATGTCAGATCCGTTATATCAAAAAAATAAAAACAACATGAAATAGAAAACTACATAACCCAGTAACCCAGTAGTAAACAAATAAAAAGAATTATTTACAAATATTGCCAGTATTATAAGTGAACTTATTACAATTCCTACCAATTACATTAATCTCAAATTATGTCCCTTATTTTGTTATTCCTACACGAAGAAAGAATTGCTTCAATTTTTGGCTTAAATATATTATCATTATAAATGTCACTTTTATCATGTTTGTATTGTATAAATTATACGTACGCTTCAAAATTATGATTTGAAACCTGTTAGGATTTTAAAGTTTGTTTAAATTTTTGTTTTATAAGGAATATCCTTTTGTTATCTAATATCATGGTCACCTATTTTCACATTTTCGAGAATGGTGTAAATAAGAGAGCTCCCCTTATCAACGTCGGTGGCTCGATACATTGACTTCTATTTAGGTATATACTTATTTCCCCTACTTGGGGTAAGGCGGTTTCCCTTTTTCCTGTTCACAGAATCTGTGCCAGTTCCGGGCGAGAAGAATTTCCACAGATAATAAAACCAATGCTGTTCGTTAATTAACGTATTGTAATTCAGACAGATAGTTTTCCATGAAAGCTATCTCAATCTGAAATCAGTTGTGAACTAAACGAAGACAGAGATGTTGATTAATTAATGAAGAACTTACTCAATGGTAACTTACTTAAAGATATATGAATAATAGATATTTTTCATCGACCATTGATATCACCAACTTTTTTATTGAAAAAAATTGACCACAAATAAAAATATTTTTATTCATTGGTGTCATTTAATTAATTCCTATAATAAAATTTATAATGTAAGTCTTGGTTATTAAATTTTGTATAATCAGTATACATGTTTGCATAAGGTACGTGCATATGTGATTACTTGCTTGGGAACTTTATCTAATTATAATGGGAACCGTGCGGTTTTGAACCTCAATTTAAAAAAAAAATAGTTTTTTTTTTAATTTAATCTAAATACAACTTACGTATATTTTGCCTTATTTAGAGAATTGTATGGTGACGATCATTTCAATGACAACAATCTAAAAATAATTAAACAATCTTCTAAGGAACAAAATAAACAGTTTGTTATGAGATTGTGGGCAACCCTAAGGACAGCGTGTCTATCTTTTACCGTTAAGCTCAGGGCGGTGAAGCCGGCTCATGTTTGAAGGCTGCTTAAAGAGCGAGACAACAATACTCTCGTCTTGAGGACAGATAAAGAGGGAGGACTCTGTAAATTTTATATTCCATCCGCATTTTGTCGCCTAAGCGTTCCATTTAGTGTTCCATATTTAAACATCGCGCTTTTTTCTCGAGCGGGCGAAGAACGCGCGGCTTTTTCTATTTTTCTTTTTTTCCCCTTTCGGGGGGTGTAACCAGCCGGCGCCGGATGTGTTAGGAATACTGATGTGTGCGTGCGACCGCCGACGCCCTGTTAGGGAATGAAATTGGCATATAAATGTAAATTTTATGCTATGAATTTTAAAATGAAGTCGATACCGCCTCGCTTACAGCGGGGCGCAGGCCGTTTTCGTAAGTTTTCGCGTATCACGGGGACGGAATTAGATCAGAATACGCCATTTTCAGTGAGGAACGACTCTTTAACGACCACCTATCAGACCTCGTGCTTCCAGCGATTTACATACCCCGACAACGCTCGCTTTAAATGTTGGAATTATTGTTTGAAGCTATTGAAGAGAGAAAGGTAGAATAGAAAAAATATAATAAAAGTCGCAACGTCAATACTCGATCTTTCGATCAGTTCTGCAAACGTAAAGGGGAAGATAGGGATTCGGCGAGAGGAAAAAATCCACTTTACAGACGCAAACAAGTCACTTTAACTTTATTGAGCTGTAATCGAATTGTGACGTCCGTGCGGGCGGCTACGCTCGATGTCGGAGCTGCGGGACGTATACCCGTCTTTATCTCTCCCTGCCATTTAAATCTATGCTATTCAATATTGCCGTCTCGCTCGCGTCCCAGGGGTGCAGCCGAGATTGCAATCTTTTGATTTATACCAACTATTAGGGTAGTCTGTCTCGTGGAGATCCAACGATAAGAGGCGGATCTACGTAGATCTTGTTATAGAAACGTATTTGTTTCGTACGGAAAATCCATTGAGACTTATCGAAATCAAATAGTTAAGAGTTTTATAAGTAGGTGACAATTATCTTTGAAATTTTACATTATGATATAAAGACAGGTGTTTCTTTATGAAATGATTTGACTACTATTCTAATATATATCCGTTGTACTTATCTTAGTATCGTCTCTGGCTATGTGTGTATCTGGGTCGTTCTAAATATATAACTTATATATTACTTTTAGCAACATATAGACAAAATGAACGAAGCTCTCGTCTGATAAAAACGGTTATTACGTTGGTAATATTATACTGTATACTGGACGTCATCACATTGATTTTAAATTCCCCTTTATCCTTCCACACTTGAAAAAAACAAGGAACTTTATTCCATTTTTAAACGACATTATTTTTTAAGCCGTTTTTACGACAAAATCTCAATGTGTATCATTTAGAAGGAAATACAAATTGTCTACGGTTTTTCAATTATAACACGATGTTGGAGCGATTCCAAAAGGCTTTTACAAATACAAATCAAATTGCTTAAGAGCGTTCAAATTAGAATGTTGTTTCGTATGGAATTAATGTTTTTTTTTAATTGTAGCCTTTTTTGCCTACGGCTTTATTCCGTAGTTTAAGATTTTTAACAGAACATCACTGATTTTGAACGATTACGTTCTGTCTTAACTACCCAAATGTCTCTCTATCAGTCTTGTGGATGACCATGGAAAGTACTTATCTCGTTATAATTTATTTAATTTTCACCGCCGCCGCCGCCATTTAATTTGTTATATTTTTTCAAAAATGTGAGTATAGTAGTAGAATTATTTTGCCAAATCCACCAAGTACCACATCGTGACCAGTTATTTTTTTAGGATTAGGAGGCAAACGAGCAAGCGATCACCGCCGCCCGTGGGCATTCGCAACATCAGAAGACTTGCTAATGCATTGCTGGCTTTTAAGTTAGGAATAAGCTCTCTTCTTGAAGGACCATAAGTCGTATCATATCGTATTTACTAAAGGCTCGTAATGGTAATGGTCATTATGTAAACATCAACGTATTTCGGTACGAGAGCGTTGTGTGCGTTATTGTCATAAGGAGGCTAACGAGGATGGGGAATGTTTCCAGAGAAGTTGCTGGTCAAATAGTATACCATACGTATATATATGTAACGAGCGCAGTGCAAAGTCAAGAACAGTGGCATTGCGCTGTTGACCGCAGGGCGTTTACTATTACTGCCACAAGGTGCACGATTTGCATCACAAAGTTTCATACACAAAAAGTCGATGTTCTTGTTCACTTTTTCAATTATAATTTTCCTAACAGGAGCGCAATGTTATTTTGTAAAGCAGTCTAACTTTTAAATGTAACCACGCCCATTCGGATGCGAATTATCAGAGGTCGACGCGATCTCTTTCCGTGATGCTCGTGTAAAAAGTTGCGTGCCCTTGCGAAATTCCCCGGTGGCCGCTTAGCCCGCGTAGGTCCCGGGAAAATAAGGGAAAACGTCCCTCATTTATATTGAACGGAAACCGACTCGCCGCTTATGTGCCCCCATATACCTTTATTACATAAATCAATGGAATAGGAATCGTATCTTTTCTCAAGACTGTTTATTCTCTCTTGGTTTAAGTATATTGATATAAGTCATAAAGGACATTTAGGCATAAAGGACTAATTGTGGCGACAGAATCTAGTTTTATTTGTATTGCTGGCAATTATTTATTACGATATCACAAATTTTGCGGTCATTCATGTTCACTACTGTTTAAATTGGATTTGCCTTACAAATAACTAATTATTATTTGTCTTTTTATTCTAATGTATTAGAGATGCTTCATATATAACGATTTGATGTATTTATGCGTACACTAAGCACTGTTAAAATGGAACAAATCTACGAATCTTATAACGTTCTATTTAATTTTAAATTCCCGAGCTTCATAAATAGAATTATTACGCTGATATTGCTTCAGACATGTTGAGTGGGGGCTTTGATGAAATAAAGACGTTAGGCGTGAAGTTTCACGTCGCATAAGATGCAACATTCTAAATATACTTAATAACCGATACACATGGCGTCGCAGGATAACGCATTGTTTAAGCACCATGACCGGACAGGGTGTAACGTCGCCTCATAACTTTAATGTTGCCACATTTAAGGCGTGTTTCCTGTTCAACGAACGCACCATTTTTGAACGCGTTTGGGTAATTGCGGTATTTCTTTTAGCGCGTAGCATGCTTCCTAGATTTTTATTTATTGCAACGTCGTCAGCAAGGGGAAATTTCTGTATTTTAGAATGGAGAGATGGATTAAAATATATTATAAACAAAGTATAGATCTCTTACCTCTAAATGGTTTATGCTTGTGTATTTATTACTATACCTTTTGGCTTATAAATGGTATTAAAGATTTTGCTCATAGCGATTGAATATTTTTTTTATTTTATCGTCAAGCCTCGTTTTTAGAGATTATAACTTAGCAGCTTTCTGTCCGCAGGCGGGGGAACCTTAACCTAAGGTCACTTGTTACATTGGCTACCATTAAAAAAAAACGTAAGAACTGTTAGAAATACCAACCGCAACACGGCTCTCCTTCAAATCGAGGCGCATAGCCAGCGCCTCTCTCATGAACACGTCCGGGTAGTGGGAGGCCAAGAAAGCCCTCTCCAGTTCCTCCAGCTGCCAGGAATTGAAGTTGGTGCGCGAACGGCGTCGTTTCCCGCTGTCACCGTCATCGTCACCCACGCCACCTGCCAAAAAAGTAAAGTTGTCTTGTTTATGACTTTTGACAGTGACAAAGAATTGTTTTTGTAAGCGAGAAAATTTGTAATTACTTAATTTGTTACTCTTCTAATGTATATTTTTACAACTACATGTCATGGTCAGTATCTTTGCTTCATTTTAACGCACAACTGTGGATTTTTTGTTTATTGTTGTATTGGTTGCAAATTAAGATATCTTGTTACTTCTCGGAATCGTACCTCGAAAGTTATTTGCATAGGCATTTTATTATTCTTTATAATTGGCTATAGATATTGATAGTGTTTATGCAAAAACAAAATGGCCTTTTAACGGTGCTTAAAAATAGTGCTTTTAAAAAGATTGATTCCTTAGAACAAACCCTGGTCATTTGGTATACCAAAAATAAATATATAATTATATTTAATTAATTCTTCATATTCTATGGCGTAATTAGTCAAAAATTTCAATATTCTGTACACCTAATGACTTGCATAAAAACCTAACGATGAGACGTGATTGACAAAAAACATTGTAATCACACCACAAATTGAAATCATTATAACCGCTGCAAATTATATTTTCAATCGATAAGAGCGAACGTAACCGTAAAAGAGTTCGGCAGTCAACAAAAGCCCATTTAGACAATTCGTCGGTCGTTAAAACAAAGCCGCGACTCGGGACTCATAAAAAACAGATAATCTCCGACAAAGCGTCAGAACAAGTTTTTCGTAAAATAGAATATAATTTCTAATTTTCTCCGGGTGATTTTAATTAAAAACGGCCCCGAGAGAGTGGGACGGCGCGACCACTCTCGATTAGGGGTTGGAGAGGGATAGCGATAAATTATCCACTCCGACTTCGGACGTAAATAACTTAGGTGTGATTAAGAGAGCCTCGCTTCTGTTGTGGTGAATACGGTGCCGTTTTGTTTCTTTTAATTTGGCTTAATCGAATTTAAATCATAATCGCTAGTGAAAATATCGATTAACGCCGTAAAATCGAGAACATTTGAAAAACAAAATGGCGGGTGATCGGGTCAATTTGATGAATAGAATCTGAACGAGTTTTTTTATTATACTAATGAGATTTTCAATATAATTATAATAGCAGATGATATATCTGTTTAATGACTACTACTAGAAACGTCATGATTATAGACGTGAAAATACTGAAAAGTCAATAGACGTATATTAAACTCAATTAAGTAAGTTACGAACGAAACGACAGAGTAGCTATATCAATAAGTTGCGATGTCGCCTTAAGAGAGGAGATTAAATCACGCGTGTCGGAGAGGGACATACATACAGGCGTAATAGTGAGTGCGAGCGAGAGGGATACGGTTATTGTATTAAAACAAACGACCGCCTTGGGCCCGCAGACAACAGTTTTGGCGCGCTTTAATTTAGCCGGCCTGCTCAATGTTTTAATGTCACTGGGGATGGGGGGTTAGGGGGATGGGGGGACTTACTAAGTATCTATTTGAGGGTTGTATAACGTCTCTAATAAATTTTATGCAGTTAATAATTCTACTATTTCGCTGTCCTCGTATACAGTGTGTTGAACTCGGAGTGGAATGATTTTATTAGCTCAAATTACGTCTTTCATAGTGTATTTTCTAAGAGAGATAGTTCAATAGTTTTGTTGAAAGTTGTTTTGGCTTTAGATTAATATATGAGTGTACAACATGTTAGATGAAGGATGCTGTTTGTTACCTTAATAAATAAATAGTAATAAAAGGAAGCTCGGCATTTGGAATAATCGTTGTTTTCATGTCTATTGCGTATTGAACAATCGAGAGAACTTTAATGTTAAGCTGAAAATTTTTGACTGATACAAATCGATTTAATTATATTCGTCTGACCGATTTATTACCACTGGCAAGTCGCAGCGGAATTAAATGTTGCCATTCAATAAACGCCGTCCCATTCGGCGCCCGTCATAAATCTATTACGTAGCAGTAAATGGCAATTGATAAACTGCACGCTCCTAACAAATTGTGTATAATTTATTGCGTTTATTCGGAATGATATTGATCTCAATTCGCATTCTCAGCGATCCGATCGCTTAGAAGCGGTGCTCTGTAGGGCAATTCTTCCATTATTCGTAGACGGTTTTGTTTCCTCGCGAACTATAATATTGGGTTGTGTTAGTCTGATTTGAATTAATTTATTCTGTGTCCTGTAGTTTTGCTTGCTTGTTTTAACCAGTGATTTAATGCTCGTGTGTTTGTTTCCGATTGATTTTTTTCACACGAAAAGTTTGCGTTTTGCATGTGTTTTAACTGATTGCGCCAACAAATGAGGGTTTTGTTATTATGCAAACAGTTTTATGTTCGTATGGTTTTTTTTTTAAATTAACGACGAGATGATTGCTCGTCCATATGATGATAAGCGAAATTCTTTTGTACGCAGTACTATGAACTTTACAGCTCCAATACTGCTTGGCTGTCCTACGCTCATCGTCTGCAGATGTAAGATATATCTGTACTTACGCTACCAGCATTACTCTTTAATTATAGCACAGCCGTGCTTGTACATAGTCTCGTTAAGCAGTTTTCCGCTTGGCGGAGGAATAAAGCCTTGAATCCTTCCATTATAGAATTTCTTTACAATTTTACCGCATTTTTTAAATCCGAATGAAACTAGTGGGCGTCTATAACACCTTTAAGAGATATATATATATATAGTAGATTTTTTGCATCGATCTGCATTATTTGAATATTTATCAATATTTGTTATAAACAAAATTTAATGTTTAGTGATAGTTGTTAACTTAATTTAATAACTAAAAAATTCTATGACTTAATGAATAGAATAGAAGCGAACGTCAAAAGGAGACGTGAAAATCATAAAAAAACTTGACACCGCCAGAATTGTTCAACAAAGACATATTGCTTAATCACAACTCTGTTCACGGAATCAATCAATAGATGACCGTTTGGCGCAGATGCTAAGCTATTGGCTTCGGCGTCGCAGGTCGTGGGTTCGATTCCCACCCGGGG
>DWHO01004532.1:0-10995 GCA_018247575.1 Eurytides lysithous rurik
CCCCCCCCCCCCCCCCCCCCACCCCCCCCCCCGCCCCCCCCCGTCCCGCCCCCCCCCCCCCCCCCACTGTATTTCCATTTACTTTAAATTAAAACAATTCTAATTAATTTTCTTGGTAGCCACGATGCAATGAATAGTTAGAGTCTTCCTATTTGTGTTGTACAAATGAAGGCTGGGGTCGCGAAAGCCTTTAAACCTTGAGGGGCGGTTCTTCAATTTTTTTTTCTGAAAAGGAAACTGCTTACTTAGCATTTGGTGAAAGTTCGACTAAAAAGGCTTCGACTAAAATCAAAATAAATGTATTACACAACACACAGAACAATAATGACGTGATACATTTATAGTCCTATTTCCTGTCGTGTCGTTATTTTTTATAACACCAATCGCATAACGATGCGCTAAGAAACATAATTTAATAAAAATTCTTTTTCTATTTCCTCAATACGCCTAGAAATGAACTAGGTGAGATCTTTTATATCTCGGTGTGTTCGTAAAGCTCGAGAAAAAGGCGGTAGACTCGTGTTTTACCCCTCAATAAAAATACAGATCGTTCATTACGCCAGCCATCGCAATGGCCAGGGCGTAATGAGGCAACGTTATGCGATCTACTCGTATTTCTAAAGAATTTCCCGCCGTCTATTATGTACATTGAAATATTTTCGCTCGCGAATTGCAGCCCGAAACACTTTCATTTATATTTGGTACAGTGAGAACAGTTTTAATAGTGTTATTTATTCAAATAAAATTATTAAACGAGAACTCTTGGGTGTTGGAAAAATAAGAGGCATTAAATATGCCGGCGGGGATGAAGTAATATGCCGGATTAATTATTAAGGAGTGATTAACCGAGGCGGTCCATTTGCGACTATGATCAGGTATCAACATTTAATTAAGGATCCAACGCGTTGGAAAAAAATAATATAATTTCTCATTTATATCTGACGCTAAGTTAACCATTTAACGCCGTAAAAATTTTGGCTCCTATTATTATGCTAATAGTATTTTTATAATTAGTGTTCTATATTACGTTCTATATAAAAAAATCATATCGTTCCCTTGCTCCTATTCCACATGCATTAAGTACCAAGCAACAAACATACTTTTACTTTTATGATATATGTTTGGAGAATTTTTAACTTTAATAATAATAATAATAATGTCCTCCCGATCGATGCCGGCCACGGCGGCCCATCTACAGGGGATCAACCTAGTGCGCAGTATATACTACAGTGCACAAGCGTTTATGCAGACATCGGTGCACTTACTCTTCCTTTAATATCATAGCGGATGATGGGATGAGACATGATGGGCCGGATAACCGACACGACCGGAAAGAGATCAGGCATAGGCGGTGACATTAGACCAATCTTTTCCTGCATAACGAATTCTTAACCACCGCTAGATGGCGTTGACGCTGCGACCGACTTTTTACATGGCCATCCGATGCATGGATCATCTTACTTTTCAGGCAATCGGGTGATCGGCCCGTAATGCCCTAACTAAACTAAAAAAAACAGCATAAAGTCATTGCTCTCCGCGGGATTTGAAGCTAATATTATATATTTGGGAGGGATTTGAACCTACTATTTGAACCTACTGTAAAGTGCGGACCTATACCACTTGGTGACGGAGTCATCTACCGTTTCTACTTTTACCATTTGGTTAATATCAAAAGTCAGCTTAATGGCTATAAGTTATCCAATTTAATTAATACGAACTACATTAATGATACAGATTACAGAAATGATAATAAACGTTTTTAATGACGATGGGAGACTATACGACTTAATGAGTATATTAAACAGTATTTGAATAAAGCTAAGCGTACGTTTTTATATAAAATATCCGTATATTCCGTTTCGCCAATGAACTGGAACAAATTCAAAATATATCGTTCTCGTAAGATGTGGAATCAATCATTCGACCCCGGGGCAGTGATTAATTGCAAGAATCGCAACAGTTGTAGGCGATGACATCTTATATCACGCGGTCTAAGTGACGGGGCAACGCGGAATTACAATTTTTAGATGATTAACAATAATTATGAGATATAAATCTCATCTCTATCATTTCTCATTTTCTAATGGATTGTGTTTCCTTAGAACCCTTACTCTTCCGACTCTCTTACGATTATATCTACTTATATTGTATCTATACAAGAGGAGATATTTTTTCAAAATAAATCAACAATCAAAAACAATTTTCAATAGACTTGACTAGAATAATTAAAATAACACAATTATAATTTTCCTAAACTTCTTACAAATCTGATGGTGACCTAAACAGTATTCAAAATAATAATTTGAAGTGTACAGTTTGATAAATTTTGATTCTACTTCTATGTAACACTATTTTATTTTTTTAAAAGTGTAGCATTGTGAGAAAGCGCACTCCAGAGAATTAAAACTCCATTACAGAAATTAAAGAAATATCACGTTAGGATGAAAATCTCAGGTAAAGTAAGTAAAGGCGTAAAGTTTCCTTCCTTTATATAAAATAAGAAAGTGATGGCAAAAGATTTAAACTTTAATATTAAATCATGATATCTATCACAATTTTCAATTAAAGCTTAACACAGCTTAATTCAGCCATAAAAATGTTTGGTAGAATAAAATAAAAATGTATATATGAACTTACTTGATTGTAGTGGTTCAGCTTTTAATAATAAAAATATTATAGTTGTTATTTAAGCTCGCTGACCACGACGTAGACAAACGAATAATTTCAAATATTTTTTTTATTTTAACACTTAAGCTAGTAAACTACGTTGTAAAAATAAATAATAATATAATAACAGACATTTCTTATGAACACGAAAGGTGCTTTAGAAAAGTTGGTAAGTTTATTGAATGCCGGAATGATACAGTCGTTTAAAACATCATAACGGCTTGGAATGAAATTTAACAAATAGCTTGCAGCTTAAGTTATACAGATTATTTTTGTTGCGATAAATGATACAGCTTAACGACTGTCAATCACTTATGTTAAAACTGGGTTTGATTATTGGCTGGCACGGAATATTAGTTACCCACGCATTATTCATTTATATATTAATCCAATACTAAAGTCCACGTGAAGTTACAGACAGCATCTAGTCCTTTACTAACTCTATAGAAAAGCTATTGCGTTGATCATCTTATTCCATAAAGCAGCTTCTTGGAAGGAGATGCTAAGCATAAAGAAGAAAGATTTTTTTAAGTTAAACGCTGCACAATGTTAGTAATTTTATGAAAAGGAGATTCGAGCGTTTATTTCAAAGCATTTATTTTATATGCAAGCCATAATATTTACTCTGTTATTCTGTTCATTGACCATGAACTGCGAAGTAAACGTAAAGAATAAAAATTTAAAGTATGCGATGAAAATCATAACATAATTTTATTTTAAACTGTGATAAGAAGATTAGATAAAAAATAATAGTCGAAAACTCCAAAAAATTTCTTCTTAAAAAGTTAATTCGTTTGCTCCCGTAAAATTTGTTATAAAACCGTGTCATGAATTATCCTTTATAAATGGCGTATTAAGACGAACACATATTTTAAGTGATTACAGGCGACTTTGACGCCCTAACTACCGCAAATTATGTCGATCGATATGTGCCAAGAAATGATTAATGGGTAGGTACCAGATGCATCCGATGGCGTCTTCAATTATTGGGGCGCAAGGACCGGGAAATACTAAGCTGTTTCTTATACATACATAATCTAAACAGATCTTTAATGACGAGGGTTTCAAAGGAATAAAATTTTACTTTTATTTAATTTAGGTTTTTCTCTCGGCCAAATCCATTAAACTCTGTACTTTGTTTTCTTAGGAAAACAAAACCTTAGATATGTTTTATTCTTTAGATAATAGATTAAGACACGATAAACGTAAAATATTATCAAACTACTAAACACTACCATGATATCAAAGAGGCACAATTGTTTTTTGAATAGATTCGGTATAACAGTTCGTGACATCAATGGAAAAACCTAGCTATTTTATATTTGATTTAAGTAAAGTAAAGAGATGAGGTAATTTACAATTAATGATCCTTTTAGCTACTAAGCTATTGGCACCGGCGTCGCAGGGTTCGATTCCCACCCAGTGCAAATATTTGTAGGATCTTCGGTCGATTGTTTCGGATCCGGGTGTTTGTTCGTATGAAATTCTGGTAAATAAATTCCTCTATAGCGCAAAACATTTCTATATTACATTTTGTAGAATTTGTTAAAATAAATTTAAAGAAAAAAAAGAACAGTTACTTCAGAGGAAATGTAAGTACGAATTGTCATATATTTATTTATATCATAAATCTACATCTCATAAATTTATGTTATACAAAGAAGCAAATATTATACAAAAATAAGAACGGATATGTTTGATATGTTTCGTTAGTCAAAAAGAAAGGTAAAAATGTGCTTGAAAGTATTTAAGATACACTAGGAAACTTTCTATCCCTTGGGATAACATGTACATTGAAATATTGTTGAAATGTTGTTTGAAGTTTTTTGTTACGTTTTATTATTAAAGATAGAGTTATTCATTTACATCTGGGGTTATCAACGTACAGACAAACAAAAAATACGTCCATATATTAATAGCAACTATTCGGTACTATAAAACTTTAAAGTTTCCTTTGGTACTAAAAAACACTGTTACTTTTGTCATAAATTATTTCGGATATCATTTTAAATCATTTTACAGATATGACATTTGATTTGAAAGGGGAACTTAAATACTAATGTCCACACAGGACAAAAATTGCAAACACTTCTTACACAAAGTAAAAAAAAAGACGAAGAGAAATAAAAAAAAGTCATTGCCAGCATTTCTCTTTTATTTGACGAGGAAAGAGTATTCAGGGAAATTATAACAAAGGCATTTTGTAAATAATTAAATTTTAAAGGGTCGAAAGAAAAGGAAATGTAACCAAGACATGTTTTTTTATTTTCAATTTCTTTGTCGTTTAAAATCTCTGCTGGACATCGTAAATATTAAATAAGAAGTACCACCAAAGGATTCTTTTGCAAATAAAATGATGAGGCGAGCAAAACCTGCAACTGACGGCAAGCGATATGCCTACCATATGGCATCACAATGCTGCAAAGAAGCCACTACGCGCTGCGCTGGGCCATCTAGATATTGAAGACAATTATTACGCCTGCAACATTCTCTAATCAGGGACACAGTAGTGCTCAACATTTTACAAACAGGGACTGTTTGAACATATATACATATGTAATCAACATATGATTGCCATAATGTTGACATTTTATTGTTGACATTACTGCTCGGAGATAGAACTGGCAATGTGGCCTTCACTCTATGCGATCATTGCCAAAGAGTATTACTTAGAAAGTGTTTAAAAAAAAACACTTACCCAGTTTATTTTTATTTGTCCAAAAAGCTCTTATTGCCAAATTTAAAAAAAATGTAAAGGGACGTTTGTGTGCTAAAGGTTATTTATTATACAGTAAATGATTTCATGGAAGACGGCACACCTTGGGAATGATATGATCGCCTCCAGGCTATTTAAAGATTCAACTTGTGAAAAATGTAATGATATAGTAATATATATTTTCTAAAATAAGAAAAAAAAACAGTTAAAGTCCCGCTGAGTTTCTTTCGCCTGTTCTTCTCAGGACCGAGGTATATTTTTCCGAACAGGCAGTAGAATCAAATGACGTCAAAAAGTGATTGTGAATCAATCCAAGTTTGAATAAAGAATTTTTGACTTTTTTGACTCGTCTAAACGTAAATTATGTTAGTCATAGAAAATGTTATAGATACCTGTTCTTAGTGTTATTTTGATTATTCCTTTAGGTTTTATTTCACTCTCGAGACATTAAAATCACTAGAAGAAGTGACTCTGATTTTTTTTTTAATTTTGCAGCGATCTCGTCCTTCGAGACAAATTAATCACTCCTAGCTGGCTCTGATGTAAATAGGTTTAATAGTATTGTGAGTAGTAATATTTGTGTTGCTCAAAAACTGTGGAACAATTTATTTTGTAATAGAAAACGTTTTTTCTTTTCTTTTGGGCTATTCTAACGCACTTTTTCGTATTTGTTAGTGACCGATCACATGCATAGATATTGAAAATTGTGTGAAAACCCTATTTATAGTACGTTTAATAATTTGGACACTTTTCTACGTTGGTAGAGCCATGAAGCAGCCTCCGCGTCTAATGGGCCAGCTCGAACCGAATAAGTAGCACGACCTCACAGAAAATCGGCGTAAAATGAAAGTGTTTTTGCTTTCGCGTTTCTTCCGGTGAGTGAGGTGGCCGATGGTCTACCTTCTCCCTTCCCCTTATTTTTCCAGCCTTCCTCTTCCTTCTCCACTTTCCTTCCTCTTTCTTTCTCCCCTCCCCTTTCCTGCCATTCCCTTCCAAAAATGTCCACCTTAAAGGTAGCGGTTATTTCTTTCTATCGGATGAGCTGCTTGCTAGTTTACCCGTGTACTCCATAAACAAAGTGTGCTCTAGTCTATCTTTACTTATCTGGCAATATATACCTGGTGCAATAGCAAATAAAAACAGTTAATATTTTTATTTTTTAGTGCGTAGATTCTATAATGTTTATATTCTATAATTCTGTAATTGTTTCTATATAATACAAATATTCATTAAATTTATGAAAAAGATTTGACCTCTAGTACATTAACATATCTACATGTTTATTAAATGAAGTTAATGAGAGAGTCACAAGAGTGTATTGTTTCATAAAATAATATTCTTACCTGTCTAAAAATTACCAACAGGTCGTTCGTTTGTAATTATATCCCATAAAAACATAGGTATTGTAATACCGCAATTTTGAAAAAGTAAAAGAATAAGGAAAATCAATTTACGCTTCCAAAATCAACCCTTTCTACCTTCAAATCCACATGGAATAAGTTGAAGAAAATCGAGTAAAAAGGATTTTGCCTCCTACGGTCCGCCCACTTCATAAATTATGCCTGTACGTCCCTTGTTAGGAAATTCATTGTCTAAGTTGCGAAAAGCTTGCGAAGCCAAATGCGTACGAAAACTAAATAAGAAAAATTGTATCAAAGTCGAAATAAAACTCTTCTTTTGGACCATTCAAAGAATAAACTTCTTTGAATGGTCCAAAAGAATATCCGAATGAGAGTTTAATTCAAGATACATACAGTAAAGGTCTGTGCACATTTCGCAGGTTTCTCCCTGTAGACCTTGCCATGTACCTATATTTTGCAAATAAATTATTATTATTATTATTATTCTAATTAATTAACATATTCCTTGACCTTCGTGCTGTATTTGGCAAACTTATAGAAACAATCTACTTACCCTAAACTTTAAAGTATGCATAATGCTATTTGCATGCACATAGTCAAGCGTAAGTTTTTAATTTTTTTTTACCGGAATAAAAAAAATGAAAAACTTTTTTTTATTAGATGTACCACAACGACAAAAAACGCCGAAACATACTGGGTATAAGTTAATTTAATTTACTGTTACTTCTTAAAGTGATATGGTGCTAATAAAAGTGGTTTCTGTTAAATTGTTATTATATTATTATTATATTGATCCATTTTGTCAAAGATCTGTGAAGTTCGAAACATTTTTTAAGTTACGTTTAACGATACCATGTTGATTTATCGCGATTAAGACATAAATAAAAAATATTCCAACATATTTCTTTTAGTTCAATAATCGCGGTAATTTTTTCGTTCATATCCGTTACGTTTTACAAAGAGTAAAATATAACATAATTTATTAATTTTTGTATCACCAATCGTAGGGTAACAATGCTTAGTCCTACGCAAAGTATTGCACTAACAACTCGCACCCAGTAGTAGGAACCTTTACTTTCTTACGAATAATAAGTGCCTCTTCAAGTTAAATTTAGTTTCGGCGAACCATAAATGTGTTTCTTCCGCACTGCTAACTTATTTCCCTTGCCGTTTTAAGAACGAAAGTAATTTTAGTTTATGCTGTTTTCTGTTAAGATGAAATTTCTTACTTAGTAAGCAGGGAGCATTTTTTTTATGGAGTAGGGTGACAAACGAGCAAGCGGCTCACCTGATGGTAAGCGATCACCGCCGCCCGTGGACCCAGCCTTTAAGGAGGGATTTTTTTAAAATGAATGAGGGATGATGATAGAGGAGGGAGGAGAGAAGGATAGGGGTGGTAGGGAGGGAAAGGGGATAGAGGCAGAAGGAAGGGACGGGAAGGAGGGGGATAAGCCCCCGGCCACCTCAGTCCGGAAGATACGTGGAACCAAAAAACACTCACTTTAAGCCGATTTTCTGTGAGGTCGTGGTACTTATCCGGTTCGAGCCGGCTCATTTAACAGCGAAAACAGCTGCGTAGCTCTACCACAGTAAACGCCGTACTTTTCGTTTTTGCAAAGTAAATGTACTTTACCAAACGCAAGAGAATCCCTTTTCACTGAGAAATTAGCGTTTATTCCCATTCATAGCGCTGCGGTTTTGTAAAGGCGCCGCTATCTGCGGCCGGGTTTGAATCACGGCACTAGTTAAGACAACTTACAGGACCCCAGGGTCACTTCAAACTTGGTTGCGGACTTTCCCATCTGCTTGAACATTTGGGATTGATTGCGTAAGTGGCAGATTGTATACTGCAAGCTTTGATCGTAATATCATTATTCAAAATTAACTAATTTGTTATAACCGACGAATAGTTTGAGAGCATTATATAGATAGATATGTATGTATATTTTAAACTAATTTAAATTATCGTTATAATTTTTAAGTGTTTTAATAAACTTTCATTTATCCTAAATCATAACTGCGGGTTCTTAGATTTTGAAAAAAGTCTTCTTTAAATTATATCTTCCTATGTTCAAAATTAAACCTTCGTATGTGTAATACTTGTCCTGCAACAGTATATATTTCTCTCACTACGAGATTTGTACATTTTATGGACGTTCGCATGATAAGCAAACATTGGACAATATAAGTTGCATACCAATCTCCTAAGGTTCATGCCTTAAGGCTATTGTCCGAGAACTCCGTTCGATTATAAAGTCGGACTGAAAGAGGGATTGCAAAATTTATATGGGTGCGTAACGATATATCGAAGTCGGACGAGCCCCGTAGATATTTGAGTTTCCGTTCCCGAGAGATCGGTTAGTCGAAGGAAGTTATTTGTCCTAACTTCCTGGTCCTACGAATTCGAGTGATCGGAGTCTGGGAAATTGTATTTACTCGTAAAATATAGCATATAAAATAAAGCTACCTTAACTCTAACTTTCGATTGAATAAATAGATAATGATAAAATCACAGGACATCTCACTAACGTGAAACTAATACCAAATTAGTAACGCCTGTACTATAGTGACCATAGAAAATGTAAACAAACACTGATGTAGATATTCAGCACCTATGTACAGAAAAAGTACTATCTAATCGACAAGTTAGAACAATATTCTGCTTATCGCTTAAATATATTGTTTTAAGTGTTTGCGAGAAAATCAATTTTAATATTGCGTCATTAATTCCTGTGAAATGAGAAACAAACGAATTTTAATTTGTTCAGTTTTTATTATTTATGGTAGTATCCCTTTTTCAGTTTTTTCATAAGCATTCGCACCCACCAGTACGAGTTTTTGGTTTAATTTGAATAATCACCGATTATGTTCTCCCGGAGCAAAAAATACTTTATGCCTATAACACGTACTTCCAAAGCTTATTTGCTAGTAGTGAACGTTTCTTGACTATTCATTTTCTAGTAAAAAGTGACAGAAGGAACCGCGTTATTCATATGAGGATTCAAAAATCTAAAGAAATAATTAAATGATAATTATTTTTTTAGGTTTTTGAATCCTTAGTGTAATCTGGTTAAGGTGAGCATTTTCTATTTTATTTTAACTGATGTTGTTACTTTCAGCCTAGCTTACCTTGACCACCAGTCGATTAATATGGTTGGCGGCTTTTTCGAAAAACCGCGCCGTCGTCTTTTTAAAATATCGTTTTACTGTCGGAAGCCTGCAATCGCTGTGCAGGTCGACGTTACGTTGGTACCTCTCGACACCGGTTTCCGAGCAGATCAATTTATTTAAAGTTTAGAAACATTGTTAAGTGAATCAATTTTGACCCGGTTGCCGAGCGGATAAATTTATTTTAAGTATGGCATTGTTAAATGAATCAATTTTTACTGGCCCGGTGATGTAGTGGTCAGTGTGGACTGCAAAGCCACAGCTCATGGGTTTGATTCCCACCCCGGACAAAATATTTGTACGGTAAGCGAAAGTATTTGTGTCTGGGTCTTAACTATGGTTATATAAGTATTTATTTTCTGAAGTATGCTGACAAATGAGCAACTGGTTCACCTGATCGTAAGTGATCACCGCCGCCCATAGACATTTGCAGCATTACCAATTGCAAACACGTTGCCACCTTTTAGGGAGGAGAAGTTTTGAAAGAGGGAATGAGGAGGTGAGAGGGAGCAGAAGCGGATAGAGGAAGAAGAGATGGGGGAGTGAGAAAGGGAGAAAGGGGAAGGAAGAGGATGGGCCACCGGCCACCTCACTCACCGAACGAAACGCGGAAGCAAAAACACTTCCACTTTACGCCGATTTCTTGTGAGGCCGTGGTACATATCCGGTTTGAGCCGGCCCATTCAGCAGCGGGAGCAGCTGCGTGGCTCTACCACCGTTAGTATGCATTTGAAATATATAATTGTAAAATTTTAGTCGTCTGGTTACCATAGCTCTGCCTCTTTGCCTCCCATATGTTTGCGATTATATGGCCATGTTTGAGTCCCTCGATATTTGTTATTATTATATATGTGTATATTGTCTTAAATTAAGTGTCCCTAAAGTATTAGAAATATTGGAATTTTAAAATCAAATAAAACGCATCAATTAGTTTCATTATAACAGTAGAAATAAATAATAGTTTAAAAAAACTAAAAAAACACGCTTTTATTGCTAACTGAACTGGGTGGGGGTGCTGCTCGATATGACAATCATTCTATTGGCAACTATCTATAAGAGAAAAGTTATGAAAATGAAGTAAAA
>DWHO01004533.1:0-10994 GCA_018247575.1 Eurytides lysithous rurik
GCCCGTAATGCCCTAATCCAACTAAGAAATAACAACACAAAGTCATTGCCCTCCGCGGGATTCGAACCCACGACCTCTGTTTCTGTAAAGCGCGGGTCTATACCACTAGGCCACGGAGGCAGTTACCAATAACCACATGAGATCTGTAAAAGTGACAAACAGGCATTTTATGTTCACTAGCGACCGCCTAGTAGTTGAAATCGACTAAAGGAGGTTTCCTTCAAAGAGACCTTTTTATTCATTGAATAATATAGTTTTTTGTCTGCCACACTATGACTTGACAAAACACGTGTTTGACCTTAATGGTACAACTGGTGTATTCGTTTGTCTAATGTAACGTTATATATTTATGAATGACATATAAAATGTTTCGATTTCTGCAAACCACGTGCACTTACATTCCGCAAAATTTCATCCACCTCCGCTAAGTTCTTTGCGATATAAAATATGAGATATCGATGTATCACGCATGTACTAGGCGAACAGGAAACATTTGATGCCAAGTTAAAGAATTTCTGAAAGTGCTTTTATTCATCAATGCTGTGTTTCTTAAACTATATGAGTTTAAAGATATCACGTTGGCCACGTTCTTTGCATGGCTAGGTGTACTTAGACTAATTGGCAATACAGTAGTATCTGCCAGAAAGAGTGCAACAGACTCACATCTTCAGGTGAGAGTCGCAGCGCAAAGCCGAGCAGACTGAAAAAGTCAAACATACAATACTGCGACAACTTGTATTGTTGAGGACGAGTGTATTGTTTATTAACAGGCACGAAGATGCTCGTGAATGCTCGTGATACAACACGCATGTCCTCACGCGTGACCCCGCAGGACGTGGGGTCTATCTAATTCGTGGAAACTAGCATTTCCACGGATTAGGCGATCCGATGAAGCTTTACAGAGCCGCATAGGCTAAAAGCGTCAACGTCAGTTAAGATAAGTTAACACGTTACACGCCAAATCAGTTCATTACAGTTCTACAGTACAACATATTGTAATACTTGTGAAGAAGAACTTTATGTTTGCCATGTTTTAATAAATCCCACTAATACTGTAATGATACCAAATTAAGTAAATTTTAAATAAATTTTCTGTAATTCAATAAAATAGTGTAAATTTTATAGCTCTCATGTTACACGCTGTCGGCCAGCGATGGGAGACGCGGCCTAAACGGAAAGTCTAGTGTCAGCCACCGATAGCTGACGTGACGCTCAACGTGTTAATTTGCTCGTTTGATTTTTAAACTACAAATGTGCACAATTAAAAAGAACTATTAATAAAAATGTAAGAAATTCTTCAGATTACATACAAACTTCATAAGCTACATTCGTTAAGGAAATAATAAGTATCTAAAATAAATGCAAGGTACATTGTTTAACACATTCACTGTGCTGAAACACAACTGTTGTGTGAAAAAATTCCGAAACGCGCGTGCGGCTTAACACAAATGTGTGTTCGAAATAAATCGCATCTCGCAATGCGGCAAACACACTGGTGTTCCAGTCGGGTCGCCCGTGCGAGCAACACATAAATGTGTTTTGTCAAAAATTAGTAATTATAAAAAAAATTGCGTGTGGAAAGTAGCATCTCTATCTTATATGTTATCGTCGTTGCTCGAGTGAGAACAGAAATATATTGTACTGTTTTAAATGTAGGCAGAGGGAGTCGAGCAAGCGACTAACAAGAAGGTAAGTGACCATATCCAACATTAGAAAAATAGTAAGAGTTGCCGATCTGTATAGTGAGAGCGGGTTCGCTTCCTGAGGGACCCTAATTCGTATCGGTTTGTTCGGTTCAGTGACAACGGATTCCGTTGATGGTCGTGCATCTAAAAATGGCCAAAAGTGCAACAGACGCCCTAAAAATGACTTTTTATAGAAGCGAACATTATAGCTACAGAAATTGTTCATTTTATATCACACAAACACAACATACACTGACGACAACAACAAATTATAACGCTGACTACTTTCACTACAATTACATTACCGGAGAGCATAATATAATTACTAAAGCTCGAGTTAATACATTTGGTGGCAAGTCATAACAATTTATATGGCACTACATAAACATTAACAGTTATTAACAGTTACATGTAAACAGATGACATCTAAGGATTTAAAATGGAGATAAAACTAACATTTATCTTAATAGCTTATCCAATCTAGCCTGATAGATCTGGCCCGTTGGTGTAGTTGTTAGTGCACCCGAACGCACAGTCAAAAGTCGCAGGTTCGATTCTCACCCAGGACAAAATATTTATGCGATGAGCAGAGGTATTTGTTTTGTGGCTATGTGATAATTATCTATATAAGTATGTATATATCAGTTGCCTAACATATAAGTATATATTGATGCTGGAAAGCAAAAACGTAGTAAATGACACTTGGAGTATTTTTTTTTTAATTACATCATTGAAATCCGTAAATTAAACCACGTTAATTGATACATAGTCTGGTGAATAATTTCAGTTTTGCTGGTTACTACGTTTTTGCTTTCTAGCGTCGATATGTATATATATATAAAGTTGTCTGGTTACCATAGTACGGCTCTGCCTAGTTTGGGATTGGAAGACAATGTGTGAGATGTCCCATGATATTAATTATTTATTTGACATTCTTGTTTTTAACAACACAATTCCAGACAGAAGTTTGAAGCACACGAGTTCAAAACAGCTTGCCTCGGCGCTAGGCTTGTCACTTGAGACGAGACAAGATGTTACATATCATATCTCTTTGTCCAGTAACAACAAACTAGAACATACTAGTGCACACACTTAACTGTGATAACTGCAAAAGACTGTTACTAGTGGATATTTATTTGATGTCTTACTTGCTGCCGTGATCGTAAGCGACTAGATTCGCAAATCAGAGGCTCGACACATACTGGATTATTATTACTACGACCTAGTTAGGGATATGTGTATTTTTTGTCTGATATTAGTGTAGGTGAAACATACGTAGAACATTGGATTTCACGTTAAGATTTAATTCTAAATGAAGAACTATTGTCTAAAGAATTTCAATTGGTGCCAGTCAAAATTATATCACTAAACGGATAGTTGAAGCATTGAAAGAAACAAATGTGAACCGGACCTATGTTGTCTCCAATAATTTGTTACGATACATCTAAAATAAAACCTAAAAACATTAGAATTCCTTAACTACAGTGCTAAGCAATTCTTAAAATTAATAACTATCACAGTGAAGAAATATTAATCAACATGAACATTGCTTACTCGCGGAAAAGGACTTCATCTCTTTTGTGTCCATAATTAATGTCATCCATGAAGTCGTCATCTTCGCTTTCCGTTTCATCTTGGTCGTGAATGTTCTTGATGACATTTAGAATTTCACTTCTGTTCTGTTCTTCGCCTGTTTCCTCGTCGGACGAAGCTTCGATCGATTCTATGTCGTAGACAATCCATTTTCTAATAGCACCGTCTTTGGTTAACGTCAACCAATTCTTGTTCAGGATTTTACTCAACTTGACAAGTATATACTGCCCTTTATTAGAGTGGGACGAATTATCAACGTTAATAGCACCGTACAGTTCAAAATCAAACGCATAATTCACACTGTTAACTGTCGCCGCGAAGGTTAGAGACCTCCCTTGTATCGTCAGCTCGTACTTCGGCAAACCGATTAGGTTAATTTTTACGACGACCAAATTACGGTTCTGCCGCCAAACGAGCCTCGGTTTTCGCGTTTGATCTACAGCGGGTGACGTTTTAATGCGCTTCTCCGATTGGTTTACTGAATCGGAACATTCCGGAGACGTGTAATCGTCCGAATCGAGTTCACTCAATTCGCTTTTCGATTGTAGCGATACTTTTGGAAAAACGATGGAACGTATCCCTTCCGCCTTAGCTTTTGTATCGGTGATAGCTTCACCTATTGTTATGGGTGGCAAATTCGATGCAGAAGGCTGACCGTTTGTAACGGGTCTGAACATCTTCAAGAAATCGTCAGTCATATTTATATGCCAACGCTCGGAGCCGTCGGAGTCTTCGCAGTCGGAATCTACCAACGGAACGGATCGTATGGGTTTTTGAAAAATAGTTTGTAGTGTCGACGTACTACACGGAACTTCACGCTCAACACATTTCGCGAAATGTTCATTTTTATCATCGTCCCCCTTGAGTGATTCTTCCGCACTATTCGATTTTTCGTTGGCAGCGTTATCGACACGAAATTCCTTCAAATAACCCATCTCGTCAATGTACTCCTGCGCTAAATTGACGTCGATCAAAAGCTGATTTATCACAACATCGGAGTCACCGTTAGTGTCTATCATTAAAATGCCGTATTTATTGCCATCAGTACACTCTGCCTTTTCTTTGTAACAATACTTTACATAAAGATGTTTCAAACTATCATTGCTGTCGTTAAAACATTTATCGCAAAACCAATTAGTGGTGAAGTCAGTCCAATCCTCTCCAGCCGGTTTGACGCCCACTAAACGGCATTCAATGGCTTGGAATGGGATTTTCGTAATAAATTCCTCTTTTATAGGAGTTAAATTTTGACACGCCACATCCCTCCAATCTCCTTGATCTAGAAAGAAGCATCGTACTGTTTTTTCATCAATCACTGTTTCTATCCGTGCTCGTTCGAACATCTCATCGTCGGGAAACATAGCTAATACTATATCATTTTCTTTCACTTCTTTTAATGGTCCAGGATTCTCTGTTACGTACTTCTGGATGTCCTTGATCAGAAGATTCAAACATGACTCGAACTTCTCTAGACGTACAAAAAATTTGTGAGGATTAATAGCCGATCCAAGAAACACCAACGACATGTTATCCTTATCTAAATACGCCCAAGTACCACGAGGCAAGGTTTTTGTAGGTTCCTTTGGATCTTTTAACAGTTCATTTTTTGTATTTCCATCCATAATCCGAATTTTACCTTCACAAAATTTCCTTACATTAATCATATGTTCCATATTAACTATGGCATGTTTTTGAAGCAGATCACGTTTAAAATCGTGCTTTACAACGGTTCTGTTCAAAGACGACAACTCTTGGCAAGCTTCGAGCGTATTAACGAAAACGCAATTTCCGATTGCCATAATCACCTGTCCTCTTACAAAGATTTCTTCGTCTCTATCAGTTATCCCTTTTAATTGATCTCTAGCGAGATTTGAGAAAGTAACATCCTTGTCTTTAGGCTGAACATTGGCCAGTCTGACGTGAATGACGTGCGTCTCTATATTTTTCAACTCTTCCGGTAAGTGATACAAATAGACATCTCTTGTGTTTTCTAACGTTTCTTCGTCAATGAGTTTTACTAATACACAATTAGGGTTGCCTCGTGGATAATTACTTAAGACTTTAATTACCTGACATCTCACGAAGAAATTTTGTTTCATAGAAACGGAACAAACATCACCCACTTTTGGGATTCCGTGAGGTTTCCTGTTTGATTCCTTACTGTAAAACAGTCCCATTTTTAAAGAAAGTTTATTGTATGTTTGGGGATATTTATGTTCTTCGCCGTTTACTGTATTAGATGACAATCTAACGGAAAAATGGACAGCGCTATGATAGTGCAGGATTTTAAATGTAATAAGACCTGTTTTCGGAATCCATTCTTTACTTTCATCGTAATCTTTAAACAGAGTATGTCTGGAAATGCAATTGAAAAAATCCGCGCAATAGCCCAGGCCAAGTAAGTTATCACAAACTGGGACCAATTTTGAGGCCTTAATCATATCTTTTTCAGCTATAACATCGTCGCAAATTTTACTTAAATATTCCGGTACATTGTCTGTGCATCGTTTTATAAAGTTGATCATTTTCGGCAGCTGTTCTGTGTTGGTTTCCTCCACTAATATCTTTATTTTGACGTTACCACTGCTCTTTTTAAATATGGAAGGATAATTGTCATTTAGCACGGAAAATCTTTTACAGAATGCGGAGAATAAATGGGGTAATGAATAATTTAATAAATAATGTGCGTCGGTAACATTCAAATGGGTAAGTGTGTCATCGCAGCATAACAATATAGGGCCTAACAAAGGATCTTTATATTCATCCCAGGACACTCTAAGGTTGTATAAATCTTGGATAGTCAAAGTGCTGTCGCAAGCAAAAACAGGATTGTTGTACTTTCCGAGAGCTTTTTGCAAAGTTATCACTTCTTTGTCTGTTCTGCAAACTATGACAATTTTTTTGGTGAGATCAACGTCGTTAAGGAAATTATGCACCGAATTCACTTTGTTGTCCTGTTGCACAAAGTTCATCGTCATGTTTGCTTTGGAATACAGCACACATTCCTGGAAAGCGCCTATACAGACAACAGAATATGGGGCCTTCTTCGCAATAGCTTCCATAAAATCGCACCAAACCCTCGACGCTAAAATGTATTGCACTTTGAGCTCTTTGTTTGTACGGTTCTTTATAGAGTCCTTAACTCTTAGTAAAATGAATTTCACTTCGTTGCTGTACACTTCGGACAACCTCTCGCAATCGTCCAACACTAGAGTAGCAAGACGTCTCATGTCAACCCCAAAGTCCGTAGCCTGTAGTAACCTTACTAAAAAGGATGGTGTGCATATAAGTAGGTCACAGCCATTGAGAAGGGAAGTTATGACATATGTTTCGTCAACCCCTGCAAAACATGAAAGCACCTTCTCCTTTACTCCTAAGAACATCTTCGCCATCCTTTCAACGTCTGTTACCGATTTAGCTGTAGCACAAACAATAATACACCTTGGGCCAACACCGACATTATCATCTGGATATGAGTCGGAGACTAAACGACAAACAGCTGGCAAATAACTCATGGTTTTCCCGCTGCCAAGGGGACTCACCATAAACATACTATAACCACGCAAAATACAAAACCAAGATATTGTCTGCAACATCATTGGTCGTACAATTGACATATTTTTCAACACAATATTTATATGGGTATTGAAGTGGACATCGCTTATCTTAAAAACTGGTTCGATTCTTTTATTCATTTTCGTGTGAACCATCAACACTGGAGTAACAACTTTGTCCGTAAACGAGGATATATTTGGATCGACATTTTTAAAAGGATTTACGGAAATTTTCATTGCACTTTTGTAGTTTTCCATATAATTTTGACATTCTGACATTTTCGCTTTAGGAATGTTAGATACCGGATACTCTTTATTAATTTTTTTAATAATTTCTTCAATATCTTCATCATCAGAGCCATTTCTAACTTCCCTTCTTTTATCTCTTTGCTTAATCACAATTTCTTCAACACTTGATGATGAATCTTTATTTGTAGTATCGGAACAAGAAGTAAATGAACTATTTAATGTCTTGGCAATTTTTTCTTGATGTAACAGCAACTTCCTTTTTAACACCTTAGAATTAGAGGATTTTATTGCAACATCACTAGAAGAATCATCATAACATGGATGGCTTAAATCACACTTTCTTGAGTTTTCCTTTAGTTCTTTATCTAATTTATCAGACAAGGTATTCCTTCTAATATTTTCGTATCCCCCAATATTAATCAAATAATCTTCACTTGTTATTTGAATATCTGAATTAGAATCCATATTTGTACACACATTCTCTTTCATTCTACTACCCTCTTTATTTTCTTCACACACTTTTGTCTCTTCGTGTTTAAACTCACTTTGTGTCATTATTTTATATGGCAACAATACAGGAGATATCCCAGGTGGTCCATAAGATATTCTTTTTTCAATTTGTTTAAATAAACAATTTCTTTTAATTAATTCTTCTGTTTCTGTAAAAAAATATATAAAGTGTATTATATCTAGAAAATAATATATGCCTAACCATTTATAATCAATAAAAAGGTGTTATTATACTACAGTGCTGGGAAAAGTAACATTATATTTAGTGTCAGAGTTAAATTAATAACAAAAACATAAAAAGTGAAATGAATACTCTTGTAATTGTTAAAAGTCAACCATTACCTGTCTTATCTTCATTTTTAATAAAATCAGATTTTTGTTCTTTACTCTTTTTATATAATAAATCAGAGGGTAGTTGCCCATTGCTTTCTGTTAATAAAGAATTTGTGCCTGTATCAATTTTTGGTACGTCAATATTTTGTCTTCTGAGAGCACCATCACATCTTCCATTGTTGTTGTTGTAAAGATTTTCCTCTAAGAACTCTCTAGTTTTAGTTAATATTACTTTAGTGTCATTTCTATTTTTTATATCGAGTGCAGGAGAATTAAGTTTTCTAGTTCCAATCAATTGAAGCTTTCTTTTCAATATAGCCGATTTAAAATCAGATTCTGTACAATCTGAAGTATTTATTTCTGTACTCGCAATATCTATGTTTTCTCTTTTTTGCTTTACTTTATATGCTCTACCAACAGACTCTTCGTCAATACCCTTACACATTTCAAAATCTTTCATTTTATTTTCTAAAAGTTGGGACATTAACTTATTATTATGCTTCTCCAGATTCATTTCTGTCAATGCTGTTTCAAATTCCTGGGATGTGCGGGCAACCACTGTGCTTGTTTTCACTGACTTCTCCCATTGTAATTTGGGTACCTTCTTTTTTTTATAATAATTTTCAATATTTTTGATTACATCCCGAGCCTCAAAGCTTTGCAATTTTATTATTAAATTTCCAGTTTCTAACTCCTGGTGAAATAAACATGTATCATAAATTGCAAAACCAGATTTTATTAAGGTCTTTGACAGTGGATACAACTTCCCATTTGTTTTCTTTAACAGTATTTCTCCATACTTGTGAATATTATCATCAAATATTGATGATCTGAAAAAATAAATTAAATACCATACATACCAATATATACCAATTGTAATGAAACCCAAATAAAAATACCAAAAATCAATGGTCAATCAACTAATGGCAAATGAAAGTTATAAAATGCAACCCTTCGCTGATTTTTGCTAAGAAAACTTAAAAGGAAATAAATGTCTTACAGGAGAATAAAAGTCAAAAGATAATAAAAAATTTACATGTGCCTTAATCAATAAAACTATGGTTATGTCACAGAACATGGTCTTACAAATATTTTAGTATAGAATGTTAAAAAATTATATCTGAATTATAATTTATTTAAGAAACAATTAAACCCTTAATCTGAATTTGGATGCTTCAAAATTTAACACATACACCCAAATAACCTAAACAAATAATTCATTAATTATTTATGAAGTGTGTATTTGTATAGAATTCATAACAATTGATATAAACCGGCCTTCTAAAAACCCAGAAACATAAAAACATTATATATAACACAAATATGTTCATAAAGTACAGCCAATAAGTTGGCAGGTTTCCTTTATTATTAGTGATATCTGTACATGTTATATATATATTTTTTTTAAATAGTGTGGTCAACTGAATTCTTTCTCTGTCACTCTTTTATTTAGTTACTTAAATGAATATTTCTAAGATTTTAATTAATTTTCACTGTAAATAGTAGATGGGAATTTTCATATACATATTTTTAAGGACTGATAAACTTAATTCTTACTAGCGGAACGGCCAACTATGTAACAGTAGCAAATACCTTCGATCGATAAACGTTGGGCTGAACCAAACCTCCTGCGCTTCTGATAGTGCATTATTTATTGTAGCCGATGCTGCTGATAACCATTTATCCAATATTCGCGTTTGTATATTCTCTTCGACAATGTCTAAGACTGGTTCCAATGGTAAAAGTCCATAAATACCGATTTGCTCGAAGATAAAACTGTCTTTTTTTGCATTTGATATATCTATAACTTCAACCCATAACAAATGAGGATTTAAGAAATGAAGCACCTCTATTCGATAACAATCTGGAGACATAGTGCCTGACACGTCTGACAGAAGAGAAACTTTCTGTCAATAATTAAAAAAAAAGAAGAAATTAACCTTAGGAAATTATTAAACTCAATTTGAACGAACTGTCATAAACAGTTTTTTAACGATCAACAATAACAAGTGTGGTCAACCTCAAATTTGTATTGAAGAGCAAAATAAAGGAATAATAAAAAAATGCGATTTAAGGTTCAATAATTTCCATTTAAATCTGTTATAAGCGTGAATAAATATGATTATTCAATTAACTCAAGAAAATTTAATTATATGACTCTTTTGTATAATATTATGCTGTCAGCCCTGAGGCTTTCACTACGTCCGACTAGAGCCTCTTCTATAGGTCGATAAACACGTCCGCGGACGTCGACAGATGCATAAGCAGATGGATCACCATGAGCTGACCATATGTCGGTAGGTCGTTCAGTCTGTATTGATTCTCAACAGATCCAACTCGCATGCACGCAACATTTAACGAAAGGAAAGATGCTGTGACCTTAGCCACTGTAGCCATTTATTTATTCACTACTTTTAACCGATATTTGAATGTGCAACGCAGTAAAGTTATTAAAAATATTTGGAAAAAATAGAGAGATACGAGAATAATGATGCGCCGTCAGACTTGTGGAGAGGCGCAGGGTGCTCGCGCTAAAACCCTTTGTTGCGTTCCACAACAACCGAAAATAAAAGGAACGGTGGCAAACGCATCTGCCGACGAAATACTTACCGCAGGCGAGCAAAATTCCGCGCGCTAATGAATCTATCGGCGTATAAAAGAGAAATAACATCGCCTAAATCGGTATATAAAAAAAATAAGCACACGACAGCACGAAATAAGTGACTCAAAGGCGAGTAAGAACACCACCGCGAAGCGGACGCGCGATGTAACGGCTAAGGGTTGTTTCGTGAAAGTTATGTGTGGCGCAAAGTGGTGTTGGTGACCCTTCAGTGCGCCTTTAGGGTGTCATTAAGCTGTCTCCCCATTTCCGTTTACATTCCCCGCTTATAGGTCATCGAAAGCTTGCGGACACATCCCAAGGGAATGCGGACTAAATTTCAGATGAGCTTCAGATATATGTGCAAAATATACGCTTGCATTAAACATAATTTGCGGACACAAGTTTTATATACATGAAGTTTGAGTTTCAGGGACATTTTGATAGAAGCACGTCTAATTAGTGCTAGGC
>DWHO01004534.1:0-10993 GCA_018247575.1 Eurytides lysithous rurik
GATTTTCTGTGAGGTCGTGGTACTAATCCGGTTCGAGCCGGCCCATTTAGCAGCGGGAACAGCTGCGTGGCTCTACCTCTGGAAAATAAGAACAGAATGAACAACCATATAATAATGCCAGATTACAAATTCAAATCCAAAAGTAATATTTAAAAAAATCCAAAAGTAATATTTTGTTTGTTTTTATTTTTAATCGCTTACACATTACTTTTTAGCGGTATAATAATTAGCAGTGATACCAGACTAAATGACTTGTAAAAAGGTTCTAACATTTTTAATAAAAGTAGCACAATTCCGAATGTAATATCACAATAAAAATTTTATCTATGTCTCATCTAGTAGGACGGAACATACATCCCTACCGGTCACATTAATGCAGTACATTGTATGTAACTATTACGGGGTGAGTTGTGGATTTGTTTTGCTCCGATGGCTGACAATATGAAAATCAGTTTCAAGTTTCACGGAAGGACGAGTGGACGGGCGCCGGTTTATTCTATTGAAAGCTTCCGTCCATTAGGTCACACGTGGACGCGCCGGCCTTGTGTTAAAGCAATCTACATGCGTGAGACACTATGATGGGTTAGCTTGAGTGTTATGTATTCGTGGAGGTTTAGATGAGTTTGTTTGTTGTATTCTGGAGATCCAAGCTATTGCCTGTACTTCAATGAGCAACACTTACTATCTTTTGGTTTGAAGTTCAATGTTTCCTGCGTAATAACGGGGCATACAGATATCATCCTATATCTTTAGTCAACAAACGCATGGCCCGGCAGTGTTTTAAACAGTCGCAGTTCTAAGATACTGCTAGACACTGCAATAAATTGGCCAAATGTATTGCTTTTAAGTCGCACAACCTGTTCATCTCTTCACTTAGTAGAATAAAAAGGAATTTCTTGAAAAATCGACAATATAAAGAAGACTATCCTTCGGAAGTTCCGCGTAACATCACAAAATCTCGATACTTCATTTAGAAATCAAAAGAATGCCCGATAGCGTTGAGTCAGAGTTATAAGCTAGTAAATAAATTAAATTAAAATTATTTCGCGTTTAAGGAAGAACTCACAATTGGGTAAACACTAAGGCCCATTTGTGCTAGTATGTTTCGGTATTACCAAAGCATAATATTGATTTCCTCTTCTTAAATTTTGCTTTAATATATTAACAAAAGTAATATCTTAGAGTTTGAGTTTACTATCCTGATTTCTTTTACCGTAGGTGTTAAATGGCCTGTCTGGGATATTCTGGTCCAAGAAGTTATCGTAACATATGATTGGTTAGCTGGTTGAAAAAGTCTAAAGGCCGACTTCAGTGGCTATTCGTTGGAAAGACCTGGTCGAGCAGTGGACGGAACTATGCCAAATATGATTTGTGAGCTATATATGTATATACCTAGTGCAGAACTGGGACTACGGGCTTTGAGGTTAAAGCCAATAAACAATACTCCAAAGACTACCTGCCAATCAATATATTCAGTCGATTGTGTTAAATGTAAATAAAAGGGCAGCTAAGAAAACTCCTTGAGCTTTTGTAGTTTTATAGCAGAAGAATGCAATATTGTAACACTAATGTTTAAAGTGTTCCATTGTAATGTCAATCATATAATAATAAGATTGGTGGCGGCATGACTTACTTGAACACGAGCTAAGTAAAGTTTCTCCGGCTTGACGTGTGCTGCAGCTATCTTTTCACAAGTCGAGTTATAAGATGGCAGATTGCAGACAGCTGTAGCATTTAAGGGGGAGTTCGGATAGTTTTACGAAACGTCTATTTGGCATGCCATTTGAAAGCTGTGATATTTTATACGGATGATTGAAATATAAGTTTGATAATCAGTAAAGTTTTGACAGTCAGTATGAGAAATAATTGAAGAAATGTGAATTACTCTTCATTTTTTGTATTTATTACGATTTGACGTTATGTTTTGATCGAGAAGGCAAGTCCGTCGACTTGCCTTTTCTACAAGTAAGTCGTTGGACTGCCACCTACTAAGATGTTAAATACGTACAAGGGTTACAATTTGTTATAAGCACAATGTATAACGACCAGTAACATTGGACATTTTGGATTTTATAATAGACATCGCGAATTTTATAATAGAAACGCGCTAAGCAGTTTTGGTAAGCGCGTTTCTTACCACAAATGCTATAAGAAAGATGCTCCATAACTCTAAAAACTATAATAAGCTATCAATATTCTCATTAGATATAACAAAGAGTTTAACTGAACGTCTGACAACCTTAGCTTGGGTTACCATGACTGAAGAAGATTGAATTTTTTTGTGGGACTTTTGTTTCAATTTTATTTTATATAACTTGTCGAATAATATTTTAAGTATCGTATCGTATAGATGATATTTTTAAATCATCCCTTAATATAATTTGTATCATTCTTATTAGATTTATATAATTATTCATTCTTTTCACTTTCCCTACAATTGTTTTAGAATTACTTTTCTTTCATATAATTTGATCACTTAATACAATCTTTTTTGACAATGATAAACTATAATTAATGGGAGCTTGTGAGCTTATATGATTTTGGCATACGTATTAACTAATATATTTATATATCAAATTCACTGCTGTGAATGTTGCTACATTTCCTATAATAAAACTCTGTTTGATACCTGGTTGAAAGCCAACTCCATGACATTTTTAACATTCTTATCAAAAATAATCATCCCCTCAGTTGTGTCTTGCACTTAAGGCCGATGCAGCTGCTAAGACGGACAGCAGGGGGCAGGTAAAGGGGTCAAACGTCATCGATCGCCCTGGGGGTGCAGGGGGGTGGGTGGTCCACTCGACTTTTATCTACGTCGCAATCATAGCAGACTGGCGTAGCGTGTGATGCGTTGTTTTAACTGAAGGAGGAACAAACGTTGACATGGTCGGACGATTTCTCAACAAAAGTATCGCTTCATCGGGGTCTGATATTAAAATAAATAATGCTCAAGATGCTCTTTGTAGTAACAGACGATAGCCCCTGTTCGTGATAGCTTTCAGCTTGATTTTATTGTTTAAACTACGTACTTAAAAATATATTGAAATTTTGTTTTAACTGTTAACTCCCACTTAAACCCGTCACAGTATTCATGGTCAGGATATGAACCGTGAAGTTTCATTTTTAAATGAACTCGATGAGTCTTGAATTGGTCTGATTTTAATTATGAGCATTTTTGGTAAAATCTCCACCAATTGGCATCCGATTTTGATGAATGTTATTTTTTTTGTTATAAAGGGCTTATCGCAAGTCTTGTTCTCATAGTTTCATTAATATTGGACTTTAAATACAAATAAAAGTGGAATTAAGTCGAACGAGAAAGTTGATTGTTTTATTACCAGAGGTATTTGGAGCCGCAATCCTTTTTTTATAAAAAATAAGGTTTAGGTGTGTGTGGCATATAACGACAGTACATAAGCCACGGATAAAAACGTAATGAAGATTCGCTGACTTGAGGTTGTAAGCTTGGTACGATACTGAATCGGCCAAACGCGAAGTCTTAATTCTAATGTTATAGTTGATTAGTCTTGAATTTATTTAAAAACCCAGCACCTCTTTTCAGTGTCATTATATTTGCGAAAGTGTGCCAGTTAACAGGAGAACAAAAAAATGATTTGTAGGCTCATTTTTTTGTTTTCCTGGTAACCGAGTTATGGATTTGCTAAGCGGTCAGTGCTCCTCTCACTCACTCTATTTATGTATATACACACACATACACACACACACACACATACACACACACATATATATATGTATATTTTTTTTGAATCGGTCATTTCTGTTTTTCAAGTCGGGGGAAGCTGCCACCAGATCAGAGTGCAGTTATCCTGCCTAGGCAAAAAGAAAATGACATGATATAGAAATTCACGTAACTGTGGCTGAGGTCAGATCTTAGCATTCACACAGTTATAACACTACACTGTGAGGTTTTAAGAAATAATGTCAATGAGTGACAGTGTGTACAGTGAAACAAGTCACAGACTAACTGCCTCCGGGGCTTAGTATGCCCGCGCTTTATAAATCGGAGGTCGTGGCTTCGAATCTCGCGGAGGGTAGGCCAGGGGTTGCAGGTTCTGTGTGGCACTCTGTTGTTATGGACAATCGTGTCAGTTACCATTAGGCACACCACTTGCCATTTCGCACTTTATCAAAAAAGTTAGTGGTTATTGTTTCATGACGGCGTGTGACACGGAGTGTTTTTATCCTGAAAAGATTGTAGAAAAACGGTAAAGAAGATGAATACCGCTTAAGTGAAACTACAGACATAGCCTAGACATACGACGATTTCATGGCCTGAAGTGAGATCATGTTACGATGGTAGAGCCACGCAGCTGCACCCGCTGCTGAATGGACTGGCCCGAACCGGATAAGTACCACTACCTCGCAGAAAATCGGCGTAAAGTGGAAGTGTTTTTACTTCCGCGTTTCGTCCGGTGAGTGAGGTGGCCGATGACCCATCCCCCTCCTCCCTTCTTCTCTCTCTCACTTCCCTCCCTACCTTTGATTCCTTGTTCCACTCTCTTTCGAAAATATCCCCCTTAAACATTGCACGACCTTAGACAACACTTGCATTTTCTGTAATGTTGCAAGTGTCCATAGTCGGCAGTAATCACTTACCATCAGGTGAGCCGTTTGCTCGTTTTTCAGCCTACTTTATTATAAAAAATTCTTAGGAAGCTTTCAGAGCTTAGCACATAAAATGTTATATAAACATAAGGGTAAAAAAATTGCAGTCGTGTTAATCATGGATAGAGAACTTTTTAGGGCTTAACTCACAAAATGCTATTAAACATTGCGGTCACTAAGTTAACATGTGTAACGTACGTGCAAGCAAACAATATAGCCTATATTATAATTAGGGTGTTGATAGTTTTATAAGCGTAGGAATATAGCAGAGTTCACCTGAGGAAATATTACACTGTTGCCAGTGATTCATCCGCATAATAATAATTGGTTATAGTTTAATAAATTCTTATGTCACTGGGCATCAAACTCAAAACAAAGCTAGGAAGAGTTTAAATCTAATGCTGTGAAAAACATAATGTTTCACTATGCGTATGAGCAAGTGTGTCGTCTTACCATCAGACGACCGAATTGATCATTTTGTCGTATTGCTGTGTGTAGGTAACAAACAATAACATTTGTAATTATGACCGTTGGGTAAGTTCCTGTTGGTTCGGGCTAAAAGGTGGTTCGGTTTTGATATTTGTTTTTGGTTGCTTGTTTAGAATAAATTACGTAGGTGGCCGCTCGACGCGAGTTTTAAAAAAGGCGATTTCGCCCTTTACAGTCTTTATTAACAAAAAGCTTACAAAACTACATAAATCTAAATGACAACCTCTAGCTTCGGCGATCGAGCGTGGAGTGTTGGTCGGTGTGTGATTGTCCCACAGTGATGGTTTTCTGGTGTCAGCAAAATAATGGTTCTCACGCCATGATTCCGCGATCTTGCTGTAACTTGAGCCGGACAGGAATGTGGTATGTACGCCATACGGGCAAGAGTCCGTAGGTAACAAATATAATTGTGCATGTAATTATGTAGAAGCTTGTAATTTTTTGCTATATATACTTAAGTTATATTTAGTACTCGTTCAATTGCACTATTCAATCTCTCTCTTTCAGTAATCTTAACGCTTGGTCATTAGTATTCACTGGTTCTAAATATCTTATGACTTCAAAGTAAATAGTTGGTCCGCATATTTCAGTTGCACTGCCGTTCTAAGGACGTTCAAAGTGACCCACCGCGACGCAGATTGTTTATCGGGCCGTTCCGTTTTCACCGAACATTCGTCTTTATTCATTAGCGCTAGCAACCAAATTAGCGTGAACGTTTGGCTGCACGTTGCACGATTGCATGGTTAGTCGTACGATGACTTAACACCTCATACTTAAGCGGCGATGCAAGTTTAATAGCGGTCACTTTGTACGGACGCTCCCGTAAGGGGCGGTGGAAAAGTGTTTCAATGCGGACGCGTTTCCACTGTCGTTTTTGGCTCACTGTTATGTTAATTAGCAGTCGTTTAACTGAGGTAACATCAAACAGTAAGCTCTATCATTTATAGAGCTTACTATTTGATTTGACTAATTACGTGTTAAAGATTTATAAGATATGCATTGAAAGCTTTTATTTATTTAACATGTTTATAACAAATAGTGCATTAAAGTTTTAGATTTTTTCATTTCTCCTAAATATATATTATAAAAGTTTCTCTGCGTGTTTTATTAAAGTATGGTTTCTTATTATTCACTATAAAAAATACACAAATTATTTTTTTAAGCAAAGCGAGACGAAAAAAAAATGCTATTTAAAATATATGCGCGTGGTGGCTAACTGGCAATAAGGTAATATTATCTTTTACGTGGTGGGACCAGTTTTCGAAGTGGTACTATTGCATTGTCAGTTATTCTACCACTAAGCACCGTGTAAACAAGGCTAAATAGGTTCTATACGATATACTGTTGTCATGAGCAGACATATCAGTCACCGACAGGTATATACATTGTTCCTGTATACTTTGTATCCTAAAATATTGTCCAAGGGAATCTGTGGAAGTCGATGTTATAACGAAGACAACACTTTGTATCTGCAAGTATGTGCATTAACCAGTCAACTGATCTTGATGAGTACACTGATAATAGAAAAGTATAAGGATTTCGTGTCACAACGAGTATACTTGTCATGTCATGTAAAACATAATGAGTATTTCAATTTTTCATTTTGTGAAAACTAAACATATTCGCAATTTTCAAAATGTGTAGAATACTTTCAGGTCAGGTCAGAATATAACAAACAGAGATCATACAATATAAAATCCATTAATGAAAAAAAGAAGAAAAACAAAAAACTATATATTTGTACAATCAATGTTGTATTTCGAATGACTCAGAGGTGAGCACTTTCGAAATGGACCGCTTCAGTTAACTAGTCAAATACTTTATGAAATTTTTTCTAAGCAATGACGTGACGTTCACAACAGTGTATAAATTGACTAGCGGGGGCACCTGCAAGCACCGGCGGCGGTCATACGGACTGTCTTACAGTGGCTCTCCTTTGTAAAGGTCGGCCCCGATACCACCTCTGCATATTTCAACCGTCTACCGACCACAGCACGCTACGTAACGTATCTTTACATTGACCTGCCAAATTGCTCGTGCGCCTACAAATAAGCAGCGACTGCCAAAACCAACCGTATGTTTCGGAGATAGAGTCCTGAGATAGTCGAAGAGGTCGCTCGATATATTTGCGGGGACGCTAAAGGAGAGAGGTGGTCGCGCTTGAAATATTAGCAGCTCCAGTCGGCCAGATGTGTGCATTTGGAGACATCTATGTGCTCGTACGTGAGATGTTTGCGTTCTGATAGTCGCCTTTGAGTGTCCCGTGAGACGAATGAGCGCGCCAAAGAGGCTTCGCATGGCACCGATTTGGGTTTTATACGGTAATTGTTTTGCTATTCAGCAAGGGAATCTTAGGTGATTTTCCAACGAGGGTTGTGATGGAAGTTGCAAGAGTACAATCCTTTTGCAAACTACTAAAATTAAAGTGGATGAGATAAGTTATCTTACTAATGCGACTTATGATGATGCTGAAATTAGCGGGAAATTTCACGAGACTAGGCCTCTCGTTTACTTTTAGTGCATCGTAAAAAGTTGTATCAATATCTTTGATTATTATAAATTAGACTTCTTACGTTAGAAGTTTTCATCATAATCGGTTTTTGTGATTAATTTTAGATTGTAAGATCGTTAAAAATTCCAACCCATCGTGGTGAGATAATTCGAAATCACAGGCGGCATTGGGGAGTGTTTATTTATCAAACAGCGCACATCAAATGGTGACTGGAATGGGCTGCATCCAGCATTCGTGTGCATTATCTCTCGCAGCATCCGTCCAAGGCTCGCCAGCGCCCGTGATAGATTAATCAGCGGGGCGAGCGTTAAAAAACACGCGTTGAATGTAACGAAGCACGTAATTAACGCCGAAAACGGGGCGGGCAAAACCGCGACACACGCCACCACCGCACGGGGAACAATGCGCGCCAAGGCGAACTATTGTTCTTAAATGGGCGGCGTGATGAGCCACTAGCGTTGCGGCCGTTGCGCGAATGTCATCATTTTTTTCACAGCCGCCTCGCTACCGCGCGCTCCTTGGGCTGCACTAGTCGACGACGGAAATGATAGGGAGGACCTGACTGCCAGTCGATGGCATCTGAAGTTACTCGCCCTTATTTATTCGTTATACTAAATAAGAAATCGTATGAGCCGCTTTGGCATTATTTATGCAGGAATGGGTCGGTTCAGATTCATGACCTTTGTGTAGGTAATGGATTTAGATTGGTTTGTGAACGGGATTCCATGAGTTCCGGTAGATTCCCAAATACGGCGTCGTAAGTAGAGCTGGGTTGGACATACTCCGGTTAGGAACTCAGATTACATACCACAGTAATCCTTGGACTAGAGTCTATACACGGTTCAGACAATGTTGAAACATTCAGCCAAGCCGTCGATCTTACTTCGAACAGAATAAAACACAAAACCAAGAAAAGAGAAGAATGGAGTTGCACTGTATATGCTTCTACTTCTGTCCCAAAGGATAGGATATGGAGAGAAGAGAGAATGGTATCGAGCATGGAGAGTTACATAGTCAACTTTTTATTCTATGTAAATCAGAAATATTTATAATATATGTAAATAGTAATGTGTAGAAAACTTACAAAATTCACGTAAGCAGAATTGCTGAAATCTTCTTTTCAAATGAAGCTGACTTAATTTCGTACTTTTTGGGTTTTCTGATCCTGTTTATCAGACCATAGTTTCAAGTGGTTTTTTAAAATTATAATTTATTATCTTCGTAGATATTCTTGAGAAAAAATAAAAAAAATTAAGAAATAAATAAAGATGGTAAATTAATTAATACGGAGTAAGTAGTAAATGGCAGTAATGCGTTGGAGAGGAACGTAAATTAACTGACTCGATATCTCGAAAACGATACGTTACGTATTGAAGTGATTAATAGAAAAACTCTTGGAGTAAAATTTTCTTATTTAGAGTCAATAAAGTGACATGCACATCGTATAAAGTTAAAAAACCGATCGGTCAGTTAAGATAAACTGGACTAACATCTATTCTTTAATAAGAAATATTGTATATTTACACCAATATACCAATATACTAAATGTAGACACATTTAGTCATCGTTGTGTTATAAAAATCTTCGCTTTGCCTTTAGTACCAAAGCTATATAGAAACACTAAATAAAGAACTAAGTATCTTTGGCACGGCACGACAATATTTAATGACGAAAATGTTTCACAAAAACAATTTCCAACAGACTTCTAGATGTTGCTTCACGAAGCGGCTCCCAAAGGGGGAAAAAGGAGGAATTGGGTCGTTTTTTTTTTCATTATCTCGTTGCTGGTCACATCCAGCGTAAGCCAACGGCACGGCCTGCTGCCGGCAGCGGCCATCACGCGTCGCTGACAATTCGCGCCGAAGCTGAAAATGAACTGCGTATCACCGCTCAGTTTCGCGCGCGTTCACAGGGTGTTCTGTTTTTACAGCGCCGGTCGCTGATGCAAGTTGAAACTAACCCCTTGTTGACTCTTTTCTTAGTTTATCTAGATTAGTGGCTTGCCTAGAGCAAGTTTTTAACAGGTTCACGAGTAATAAAATTCACTTTTGCGACAGTTTACCGATCAAATTCAGGAAGGAGCAAGTGATTGGCAATAGATCGAATCGATCTACAAATATATCATTCAATTGACACGATTTTGCGATACTTTCTAGACTTGTGTCGCAGCAGAACTTGTCGAATGGCTTTTACATAATAATCGTGAACTAATAATTTTCTTGCCAAAAGTATTAAAAAACACAAGGCAAGGTAAAATATGTCTTATCATGCTCTAAAATTACCCCACCTATAAAAGTGGGTCAAACGTCCGGAAGCTCAAATATTATTTTACTTCTATTTTCAAGATTTATTTTCTTCGGATAGAAAACGAAAGCTTAAAATAAAATAGTCTTAGAATATTGCAAACGAATAATCGTAACTATAATTCTTATCGTATTGCAAGGAAATGTAATATATACTTTATTGATTGCCAAAAGTATTAATTGGGTTATATAAGTGAAGCATAATGTTTTTTATTTAAATAAATTAAAAAAAAAAAAATTGGTCGGTGTCAGCCGTTAAGGAATGCTGACGTATTTATAATTCCTTTGAAATTATTATACAACAGTTGTGAAATTTATTCAGTCGAATTAAATTACTTTTTGTTTGCAAATTTCGTAAACAATGACAATTCCGAACACCCCGTGTAACGCTCCTTAGCACCCACTAGGCAGACTCTAGACGGCTTCCGCCATGCGAAAAAATTAAAATAAACAATGCGAACATTCGTCCCATACCCGGGGGCCGTTTGTAATAAAGCTTTTGTCCTAAGATTAGCTTTTAAGAAAGACTTTAATCTAGCCCTGTGTCGTTTGTATGGCGGTCTGACGTTGCTCCGCCGACGTTGTATTTTGCGCTCGCGTGTAGCGGAACGAAAGGAGGATTTGTTGCCGTTGTACGCGTAGCGGTGCCGCAGAGTGTGTCATATATTTCTCAAGGAGTTGTTTTCGGCGAGCGCGCCAAGTCCTCTGTTTTTCTAAGTGACCCCGTAATGTATGTGCTGGGGGCTGTAGCCCGGGGCGCGTTAATGTAAGTCCCCTGTTTAGGAAGGCTTTATTGGCCTTACAGTTGATTGAGCATCGCCCCGTGATCGGTCTATCTAGTCGCGGTTAGAGTTATCTGGTTAGTTAGGCATGGTTTAAAGTTTAGCAAATTATAATGGAACGGGCAATACGATAAAAAAATTAAATGTGATAAAGCTAAATTTTCTGTGTGACACATTTCGAAAAGTTATTAGGTACGGTATACTATTTTTTTTTTATGTAGTAGGCTGACAAACGAGCAAGCGGTTCACCTGATGGTAAGCGATTACCGCCGCCCATG
>DWHO01004535.1:0-10993 GCA_018247575.1 Eurytides lysithous rurik
GACCGGCCCGAACCGGGTCAGTACCACGACCTCACAGAAGATCGGACTAAAGTGAAAGTGTTTGCGCTTCCGCGTTTCGTCTGGTGAGGGGCCCACTCCCTTTTCTCTCCTTATTTCAAAAATTCTCACCTCAAAGGCTGGTAACGCATTTGCAAGACATTCGATATTGTGAATGTTGGTATGGTTAACGGCAATCCGCTTGTTCGTTGGACTCTCTCCATAAAAAAAAGTAATAATCGACCAACTGATTTCCAATCAATCGGATCTGTGAAAGTTATTAAGACCTAATGATCTTCAGAACCTGGACAGACCTTCATAAATTACCTCTTTTTACTATTAAAAACTCGATTACATCAGCTTTTAAACAAAAGAGACCGCATCAAAATCATCGGTCCTTTCGTTTTGAAGCTAAAAAGGCACAAAACAGAAATACAAATACACAGAGCGTCACGTCAAAGTTAACATCCCACTTTTTGCATCATATGTAGGCTGATACTTACACATAAAATACATTATTACGGAAATGGATACTTCGAACGCCAATCCAGATTATGTGAAAAATTTGTGGTAATGATGATATACTTTTGAATATTGTTTTGAGAGTTCGTTAAATAACTTCATAAGGGTGCGAGTTTAAAAATGTTAGAGTGACTAGAAATATTGAAGAAATAT
Source organism: Eurytides lysithous rurik (assembly GCA_018247575.1). Lineage (NCBI taxonomy): Eukaryota > Metazoa > Arthropoda > Insecta > Lepidoptera > Papilionidae > Eurytides > Eurytides lysithous. The sequence continues at coordinate 673 of DWHO01004535.1, forward strand.
CACAACAAGAAAGAACCTCTGGACAGTTTTCTGACATTATAAAATTCAGCATAAATAGCGTTAACGCAGGTTACGCTGAAGTTGATATATTGCTTGTTCCTGTTATTTTAACTTATTTAATATATCACCACTGATATTTTTAATAAATTGAAATGAAGATTTTTTAATAAGTTAAAAAATAACGACTTTTGTTTAATATAACAATAAAATTAACCTAACACATATAATCTAGTCCATCCATCTGCAGTTTTTTTTTAATTAGCCTTAATGCACATTGTTTAATCTAGTTAAGGATATAGGTTAGGAAACGGTAATATGATTGTCAAGTGTGTGCCACTTTGTTGCGTCCAATAAAGAAAAATGTATTGTAAATATGACTACATCTATATAATCTACAATAGTTGCATTAATGATTTAGATACTACATGGTAGTTAATTCTCTACATAATCTCGTAGTCAATAGGCCTAGAGACACGTGCACTTATATATGGTTTCTTTGTTACCGATCATCAACCAGGATTGTAGACAGACATAATACTCTTAAAAAAATTCCTTATTTAATTGTTATATGAGAAATTTTCTTACGGCATGCGGTTTCCTGAGGCGTAATCATTTGTTGATGTCATTTTTGTTTTATTTGTCAGTAATTGCATGTGAGTATGACACTTTAAACGTGATCTCGAGTGTGAGTCACAGTTATCTTCTGTCTTATCTATCTTAGTGTCGTTTGTGTAATATCTTTAAGTGTCATTTTAAATATTTGTTTTGCTTCCCTGCGAATAAAAATGACAGCCTGACTGTTCCATCCGGTGAATGCCGACAAGGGTACACTAATAATAGAGGCCAAAATGAGGTAAATCTACCTATTTGTATTCGAAAAGCGAGAAGGCGATTTAGCTTATACCTTCGCCAACGGACATCTGCAATAAATAATAATTCTTCCTTAAATTGAATGCTGCCGGTTAAGCCAGAGGGCACAATAAATGGGTTGAATTCGATGGATTTTATAATAATATTTACTATATTTTCACTTCGTGCATTATTTTGTCTTTAGTATGGACATTGGTACAGGTCTATTAATTAGTACCAATCTTAATGTTTTCTGTATGGAGTCAAGTGACCAAGTAGGGTGTACGATAGTAAGCAACAAGCTCACCCATAGTAGCAAAATTTTACCGCCACGATGTCTATGAATAACTAAAATTTTCCAAATTCTGTATGGCCCCAAAATGTTCCAATTACTGTACCAATTACTACGATGCGTTCGTATCACACAAATAAAAGATGGTTGCCCTATATGCTCGTCGATGTTGACATCTTACTAATTTAAGTATCTAGAAACATTGCTTTTGCAACAAGCAGCACTATACAAGAGTCAATGTGTTTTATTGACTCTCGTATAGTACTGCTTTGCGATAACGATGCTGTGGTGAAAACAACTTTCATACAAATGCTTTATATGGACGATAATGTTACAGGTATCGACATTGGTGCTGAAACCTTCACAAATGGCCATAATCTGTTTGAGCTTCGCCAAATACGCGGTTGAGCCATTCGTGTCCGAATGCGAACCGCCGGGCGCTCTTGTGAAACTTGTCGCCGTCATTTCCATAGGTATTTATATTTTTCTATTTCTGTTCTGTTCTGTTGTCTATTCATTATTCTAATGAATGATCTTTTCAATAACATATTTCGAAAGACTTATCAGTCTCATCGAGGTCTTTGGCCCTCTATCAGCAAAATAAACATATATTTAAAACTCTGATTTATTTCTATATTAAATGGAAAAAATTTACTTATTTCTTGTCAGACCCATGCTCTTAGATTGATTAATCGACGACAACCTGAGTTAATGTTAAACAAGACGTTTAACATGTCAATTTGTCCCGTGACCAACACTGATAGATCCGAAACTTCGAGAAAACAATTACTTATAACTTGATAAAATTCATAAATTTGTTTCATTTAATAATATACAGCATTCAACTCACGAAATGATTATAATTTTAATTACGATGTAGTCAGTTATGGAAAACAATTGAAAAAAAATTGAATATAAGCCGAAGGTTTTAAATGTGCTGCTAGTACGCAAACGCGCATGCGACTGTTTACTTACAGACACGAAATACTTAAGAATTAATTTTGTTACAGTGATGATATTGGCGGTAAACTGCTACAGCGTGAACTTGGCCACGAATGTGCAGAACATCTTCACGGCAGCCAAATTAGTTGCGATCGCGATTATCGTTTGCGGCGGAGCATATAAACTGATATTAGGTAATAATTTCAATGAAATCGCATGTCGATTATATTGTAATAATCGATGTTTGTCCGATACAGAGGAACTTTGTGTTTGTTATTTATCTAATCATCTTTTCAATCATTCACCATGCGAATTTACTTTACACGGTTAGCAGTTTTGTAATAAGTAGTTAGATTTTTATTTATTACTCAAATCGTTTATTTAGCTCGTTTATAATCATGTTTCAATATTCTAGAACATTTACTCGCACAGCGCGCGTTAGAACCCATTTTTGTATTTTTTTTTAGTTGTACTTTCGTAATTTAGAAAAAACTATACTAACAAGCATCCAACTAATTGTCATTTGTCACGACAAGGGCTGTCAGAAGCGGTGAATGTAAAAATTAAATAGTAGAAAACATAAAATCGCCGCTGTCGCGCTGACCGCTTTCATCTGGCAGCCCTGAACACCATGAGCGAAACCAACACCGTCTCTAACGACTAAGATCACTGATCATGTCACCATAATGGGATGTAAATATATAGATACAGACTGACAGATGGTTGTGTCCGTATGGTGCAGGTAATACGCGACATTTACAGGAGCCCAACTTCGCCAGTAGCACGGCGACTCTGGGAAACATAGCCACTGCCTTCTACACCGGCCTATGGGCCTACGACGGCTGGAATAACCTCAACTATGTCACTGAAGAGATTAAAAATCCATCCAAGTAAGTGGGTAGAATAGCGCCCGTTTTAGCCTCACCGACGTCGTCACGTTTATTAGTTTCCCATTGGCCACAAACTTGCATCCGACAATTTCAAATACAGTGTTTGAACATACATACTTAGACGATAGTAGCATATAAATTAGAATACTAATACAGGAACATAGGTTTCGATAATATTATACTTTATATGGAACACGACGAACATTGTTTTTTTTATTCGCCAATGATATGATTTCTACTGTGATACTGACAATGTTACAAACGAGGATTTGTAACATCATCAGAAAAATATTGTAAAGTTCATACTTACCTGGTTGTTAATAATTTAGGTAATTATTACCATAATTTTGTCACTTTAGCTAAGAATATTTCAAATCTATTATGAAATTAATTTGACTCTGCGCAAAAGCGTAAAGGCAAACAATAAAAAATAGTAAATATAAACCAAAAAAAAATTTTTTTCGTTAATATTTACGTAATTTAATGAATTTTTAATTCACGGAATAATTTTAATCAGTTTTCAAGAAAAAGAAAGATAAAGGAAATAAAGCGGAGTTTAAAGATTGATAAAATATATTGCTGAAATAACCAATTATTTTCTTTCAGATTGATCATATAAATCAACACTTTCTCTACCAAGGATTTGCCCATTTTTGTGTTAAAGTCAAATCTCATTTTGTCTAACAAAGTTTTATATTTATGGGCTCCAAAAAACAATTAAAATACTTCTCTCTTCGGCTTGTTATCTGTGCGTGGTATTTTCAACCAGAATACTGCGTAGTGTTGAGTTTTATTCTTAATACTTATCTTACATGGTAAATAAAATGTGATAGCCTCAGTGGTAGAGCTCTTGTGGTGTCCGCCTTGAGTGGTATGGCTGTGGAATAACTGTTAGCGGTTATTCGACAGCCAAGCAATAAAGTCTAAGCATTACTGTGTTCCAGTTTGAAGCACAATATTCAAGGCAATTACTCGGCTCTTAAATCTCGGCGCCGGGGCAGCGTTCCGCCAAGCAGTTTCTGTCACGTTAGGTGCACGATAAGCTCGTCCCGTCGCTTTATTCCAAAAAAAAAAATGTTATAGGAACCTTCCTCTGAGCATTATAATCGGGATCCCGTTGGTGACGCTGTGCTACGCGTTGGTGAACGTGTCGTACTTGGCGGTGATGTCGGTCAGCGAGATGGCGGACAGCGAGGCGGTCGCCGTCACCTTCGGGAACCGGCTTCTGGGCCCACTGGCCTGGCTCATGCCGCTGGCGGTGACGATCTCCACTTTCGGCTCGGCCAATGGAACGCTTTTCGTTGCGGGGAGGTACGAGATCATTCCTCCATTGTAATATCGTGTCGTTCCCGCGGCTTTGTTCGCGTGGCTTACGAATTCTGACTTCTGTTATAATTTTCGTAATTTTTACGGATATAAAATTGCCTATGTCCTCCTAAATACTACAAGGACCATTTAAGAAACCAAAAAATAACATTTTAAATATATATTTTTTAGTATTGATTGATAGTAGAAATATACAAATACTTCACATGATTTGATAACGATCGTTATATTTTATTTTGACATCAATATTTTGTTGGACAGTACAATAATAAGAATGTATAAATTAAAATAAAATTATAACCAGCTTCTTTTTTAGAATTCGAGTTCGGATTTAACTCGCTTGTTAGTCTACTTGTACTTAGCTTAGTTTTAAATTTGGATATATTGGATATAAATGTTTAGTCTATATTGAAAATTTCACACAAATTTGCTGATTTATTAGGAATTTAAAGTCTATCTGAAGTTTGTGGGAAGTTTTAAGTCTTAAGCAATTTTTATCCGGCAGGTTGTGTTTTGCGGCTTCGCGTGAGGGGCACTTGCTCGACATCCTTTCGTACGTCCACGTGCGCCGATTCACTCCTGCCCCGGGCCTCATATTCCACGTAATCAACCTTTCTACTAGTCGCGGGACCCTTTCGCATGCTACGCTTAGAGCTACCACGCCATTATTTACCACACATTGCCAGTCATTCTACCACCAAACAAATAGCCGCTTCTGTTGAACGGCAATGCGTGTAATGAAATTGTTATGCATAGACGTATCCCAGAGTGGGAAGCATAGCAAGCCAAATTTCTGACTGGTTCAGTTTGAAATGTAAATGCAAGTATATAGCTAACACAGACACCCAACACGAAAAAAGAGATTATCATTAGTCTGCATAAATTGGAGCGAAATTGATAAGTGAATTAAAGATGAAAGAGAGAAGTCCGGGTAAATTAAACAAAAAATACGTAAAAACTTGGGACGTAAATCATCTCTCGTAAAGTCTGGAGTATTCGAAACATCGGTGATTAAAAATCAAAATACGAATCATGTGTATATAATTTTTATTCGCGCAAATACAAGAAATCATTAAAGATTTTTTTTAAATCATACGACAAGACCATCGACTTTTATTCAGCTCTTAGCGATAGGATCGCTTTTTACATTCGTTCTGGAAAAGTATTATACTATTGCCCTTGATTTTACAACAAAGTAGGAACATGAAAGCATTATTGTGTCCCGGAGTGAAAATCAAATTTAATGTTTTAAGAGAAACTATTCTATATCTTAGAATATCTCAACAACATTCTATATCTTAGAATATCAAACGCAGGGCAGGCAAAAAAACAAGCAGGGTTTGAACTATGTAGTTCATAGATTCTCAACCTTTTTATGGATTAATTTGTATAAAAAAAATACCAATGCCATTTTACATAATAGTTAGTTATAACCAATTTTATGTCTGTCTGTTATCTATTGATAATCACAAATTGATAATTAATTCTCTCTATCTTTAATCGCCCCCAAAAAAAGCTTCAGCGCCTATAACCTTCAAAAGACATTTTTGTACACTTAAATGGTAACTAAACGTTTTAATTCGAGAGTGAAGTGGGGTAGGGCTGTTATTTTGAGGCGAGTATTTTGCTTACTGTCAGGCTCTCGACTAGTTTGTCCCTTGCCCTGTTTTATAATAAAATGTCCCATTAGTACACAACGCGACTTTTAAAGGTACAATTATCTTTGTGTCGAATTATTTGAATTGCAAACAGAATAGCAAAATGTAAATACCTATATGATGAATCAACTGTCAAAACCACAGACCAGTTAGGAATTCGGTGAAGTTTAATTTAATATATTTATTGATTCTATCGTGCTATAATTTAGTTATTTTCCACATATTTCGAATACAGCGTTCAAGGCCAAGAGACTTAATAATCTATAATCTCACCAAACCCGAGAAAAACTAAAACGATCAAATGTTCACGCACTCATTGCGTGGCAGTTGAACCTATCACGATACAATATTTACATATTTTTTTACATCTATTTCTTTTTTCAGTCCCTGATAGCAGTGGCCATGGTTCTATACGGAACGATCGATTCGTTGATCGATTTCTTCTCGTTCACCGCGTGGATATTTTACGGTGGTGCGATGCTAGCGCTTATTGTGATGAGATACACTAAGCCGCATGCACCCAGACCATACAAGGTGATAAATATGTATAGATTTTTTTTTTACTTCGAAACAAACTTTACCTTCGTTTAAATAATTCATAATATTTAATTAATGTAAATAATTGTATTATTTGATCAAATAAACTATTGTCCAATTTACAAACAACGGACTGCAAGAGTGCCACCGAGTAGAAATGTTTAACCACTACTGTATTCTGATTTGTACTTAACACTTAAACCGTTTAATTGTGATTAACTCAAAGATAATTAAGCGAAGCGATAGGAAATTTAACATTTATTCGACATAAATTTATTGGATGACATATCTTAAAAAAAAATAATGTAAATTAGGTACATGTTTAATGTGTCAGCTATATTTTTTCTGTTTTCCCAATTTTCAGGTGCCAATCGTGATCCCGTACATCGTGCTGATAGTGTCATCTTATTTGGTTGTGGCCCCAATAGTGGACAAGCCGCAGTGGGAGTACCTTTACGCCGCTTCCTTCATTCTGGGAGGATTGCTGGTATACGTTCCCTTCGTGAAGTGGGGATATTCCTTACCATTTATGGGTAAGATATCTATTAAATAATAAAGTCATGAAACATACCTTGTAGGTATAAGGTATTATTATATTTAATTTATATTGTATTGAAGGAATAATTGATTGGTTTTTGCTGTTGTAAAAAGTGGGTGGGATGTTCGCGTTAATAGCCATAAACAAGTCCTACGTAATTTTTCACATCCCTCTTCATCCGATGAATAAGGTACCAGGGGCCCATATTTAAAATAAATAAGCCCTACTCAAATTAAAACTTTCGCAAATACTACATATTGTTAAAATGAAATCAGTTTACGGATTTAAACGCGTTTAATTTAAATTCCCAATGTTTCGAATACTTTGCAGTTATATTTCACTAGGAAAATTTATGTTATTTATATTGAAAATATATATATTGGTTTTCTTTTTGTAGATAAAATAACAGTTTTCCTGCAAATGGTGCTTGAAGTGGTGCCAACGTCAACAACTTTCGAGTATTGATGTCCCTGCTGGACTTTAAAAAGCATTTTTCGGAATTATCCGCTGTTATTATTTTCATATAAAATTTCATGATTTGCTGTCTGTTATTATTTGCTCATTGTAAAATTATGCCCTATGTGCAGCCTCAACTTGTACATTTAAATATTTGAATGATTAAAATAATAATTGATCTTTGGGTTGATTTTACCTCTGTATAAACTTATTTAAGAGCCTAAGAGTATTAATATTAATACACAAAAACATTTTAAGTTGTGTATTTTAGATATCGCTTCAAAAATGTACATTTTTTTGTTGATAAAATTTTCACCGATTTATTAAAATACACGCCGACAAGTATAAATTCAAATATAAAATTTCAACTTTTGACTGAAATGTTAAAACATGTTCCTTTAACGTATTCCAAAATTATAATTTTTTTCTCTTACCATTTTTTTAAGGATAGTGATTATTGCTCCTTATACAAAGAAACGAATTTTAGTTCTTCATTTATTTGTTATAATGTTTTTTTTTTGTTTATTAATTTTTGAAGTAATATAATCTAAATTTAGTCTGTATTTGAAATATATTTAATGCTTCAACTGATTTAAAAATAATAAGTGTTAATTATTGTTTTATTCGTTAAATTGACTAACATACATATGATTATGTTATTATCAAATTAGGAATAATCTTTAGCCGAAGGGCAGGGTTTTCGTTTTAATAGATGTGTATTCTTCATCAGCCATTTCATTAGTTTGCACGAATCATTCCTGCGTGGCTAAGCGATTTCGAAATATCTGAAGCTTCAACAAAATTTTGTGTTGCCACGGTTGGCGAGCCAAAACTTTGTTGTCATATCTTAATGCAGATGATCTCGAATAGGCTTGAGCCATTTTGCGTCACTATGAGTGATTGTGCTAAACTCATAGTTAGTAGTTCATCGTCTCATGGGTAGCCGGACCCTAGTTTATAAATTTAACTGGACGTCATGTTTGATTCAGTCTGTTATCTTATCCATAATATCAAAAATTTTAACTTACTCGGGATCGGTGGTAGATTTTTATTGTCGCTTAAAAGTCACAAAGACGACCTCTTTAATAAAGGAACTCATCGAGAATCACGATGAACTTTTGTTAAATATTTTTACAGTTTGGAGGTTTTCATATCATAAAGATTTTATATTAATCATATAAATCATAGGTTCCCGACGTGTTATGGACAATTTTTTTTTACTTCACATTAAACTCCAACGTCCCCTTTTACATAACAGATAATTATGCCAATTTTATGTGTCTGTCTATTTTTTGTTAATAATCACAAATTAAAACTCTCCCTCTAATCGATCCAGCGCCCACTAGTGGGCGGTACTGACCCCGTTGGGAACCTATGATACAAAGAGATAAAATTATAACCATCCCATATTTAGCAAAATAGACGACAATTAAGAATATCTAACACCACCCTAGTTAAGACTAAAGTTTTATGATAAAATCGTTAAATTTTTATAGACGGTTGAAATCTGCAGTCGGCAAATATTGGTCCTATCATTCCTTGCCGCGGTAGAAAGACACCGTCAAAATTATGTTCTTACCGAAACTATTTTCGTAATAAAGATGTTTATAGAATTATAAATAAAATAAAAATCTAAATTATAATAATTTGTAATTTTAGGAATAACCTTTGTTTTGCTCCCATTTTAATGTATAATTTTAAAGGAAAAAGCTAACGAGTTTATTCCTGTACCTATAATGTAATATCGGGCACACAGACTTAAGGATGTGATATTGTTATCTAAAACCAAGGGTTTTATTTTGTCTACATGGTATAACATATATTGCAAACCTTTACTGGCATTAAAATACTTAACAAAAGTACTTATCTTTCTATTCTGGGAGAAAACAAATTTTATTTAATGTTACACACACTATTACATTGATTTTTTGAAATTTTAAATAAAGACAACTTAAAGTTCATTATGCTTGTTTTTTTTTTAATTTAATTAACTACAACCTACAATATATTTAGATCTTAATAGGCTTTTCTTGATAGTGTTGGTATTGAATTGAGCTACACCACCATCTGTATTGTGTTATTTTAGATAGTGTATGGTCAATATGTTAACCCACCTCTTGAAATTATATATATAAAGTCAGGTTTTATTAACTTTTGGATTTGTTTGTTCGATCATGGCATATAATAAAATAAGGACTTTTTGTATACAATGTATTATAAAATCTTAGAACCAGAATAAGTTTTTTTGCTGTTATGTGGATTAGATAAAAAAGAACAAGGTTAATATTCAACAATTTATTGTTGTCACATAACAAAGATCATGGATCTTTGAACATTTCAATACCATTTAAAAATATTTTGGCTACATATAAAAACAACAACAGTCAACACTATTGTTGTATGATATTACATGATGTTCCTATATTCTTTTAGTGTATCACTCACAATAACATGAAACAGCATATTCACAATGTCTATCTTTTATTAACTTTTACTTTCATAGTGTGTTCCAATCAATATCATACATATTGTATCTATTTTATTCCTTTTACTAGCTTGTTCCACCACCTTTCTGTGAACATAAAATAACTGTAAGCAATAAAAGTAACAAAAGCTAATAACAACCACTGTTATTATTTAACATAATAGCTTCTTCTAGTCATATTTATATACTTAAACATCTCATGGAAGTATGCCTTCAGGTCTCATACGAATTTTTTTGACAGTATTAATAATAAATTAACCAAAAATCAATTGTATTTTACATTTTTAATACAATCGTCATTAACGCATAAAACATTTTGTTGCTATCATAAACATGCAAATTTTTTTT